>JBBPBX010039702.1:0-27009 GCA_038048925.1 Garcialebias charrua
TTTTAGGCTCAACTTGAGAAATACTGTTGCTGTTTTTGTGAAACATTGAAAACATTATTATGCATGCTACTCCTGATCTCAGCTGCTACCACATCCAGTTTTAGCTCAAACTGTGTAAAACTGGATTTACTGGTCTATGTTCCAATCGTCACACGTGGTCATGACGAATCTGGATACAAGAGGCCTAAATGAAAATGAGCTCCCTCCGTAGGGTGACCCTGTATTAGAGTTGCTGCTCCTCCTCATAAAAAGGAGTCAGTCCAGGTAGTTCATTGGATTAGGATGCTTCCCTTTAGAGATTTTCCAGCCACTGGGAAGAGACCCCAGGGCAGACCCAGAACTCTCTGGGTCTGGGAACGCTTGGGGTTCCTCAGGAGGAGCTGGAGAGTCTGTCTCCGTGGTTCAACCATGGATAAGTGGTAGAAGATGAGAGAGTTGCCGGGTCTTGTTCCGGCAGGATCCGGCGCAAATAAAGCACTGCTTGCGTCCTGATCTAATAAAACTTGGTGTGGTTTTTGATCAGGATGTCTTTTTCAATTTTCAGTGTTAAAATGTTGCCAGAACCAGCTTATTCTATCTATGTGATATATATGTGCGTGAGGAAAAGGAAACCTGGGGTTAATGACAGTCAGGCAGTATGTGGAGGTCAGCAGGGGCCTCATGTATCAACCATGCGTGCGCACAAAAACATTGCGCACGTCACTTTCCACGCAAAGTGGCGTATGTATCAAATCTGATATGAACGGGAATATCTGCGCATCCACGTACAAATCCACGGCTGCTCCCCTGCTTGCGTACGCACGTTTCTGTGGTTATATTTCCTTTGGCGACACTTACAGGTTATTCAGAGAAACTGTGTCCATGATATGAAAATAATCATAAATCCCACCAAACACACATGATTAACAATTATTACATCCACATGGACGCAATTAGATGAGTGGATATAAAAGCATGCGCCAAATAGTGGCAACGATATTGACAACAATGAGATGTGATTTCTTTAAATAAGAAGTTAACCAAGCTGTACCAACACGCCTACGTTTAGGTCAGTGTGTAGCGCGGTTGCCTTTAGTTCCAAAGGTCATGAGTTCGAATCTCGCATGGTACAACGTTTCTCTTTTTTTTTTTCGTTCCAGATTTAAATACACATGAAAACTATTTACAAAACAAGAAATCGTCTGCTTCCTTTCATTTCATGTATTGTTCTATTTCTTGTTGTTTTATTAAATAGTTTTCCTGTGTTCTTTAAATCTGGAATGAAAAAAAAAAACGTTGTACCAAGGGGGAGTCGATCTCACGACCTTTGGGACGAAGGGCGGGCGCGCTCACCACTAACCTATACAGGCATGTTAGAGCAGATGGGTCAACTTCTTGTTTAAAAGTGGATGGTATGTTTTGCGCTAGGCGTGCCGAATAAAACCTTTTTCCGTGCTTCTCTGCCTCACTCAGAAGTGATTCCTGTTCACAGTCCGTGAAGTTCCTCTTTTTTCCACGTTCCGACATGATTTGCAATGGAGCAGAGACGACATTCCTGTCGTGCATGGCATATTTGAATGACTTTGCATATTCATACGGAGGCGTGTCAAAGGCGGAGTCGGCCACTCTCTCATGTGCGCTCAGTTCCACGTTCATCGTGATGTACAAAAGGAATGTGCGTGGATTCAGGTGTACGCAGGGTTTGATAAATCTGGATTTTTTTGTGCGTAGACACTTTTCTGGATTTGTCCGTACGTCACTTTCCAGTAGGAAATCCACGCAGGTTTTTGATACATGAGGCCCCAGGTCTGAGATGCTGCAGAGCTGTGAATGGCAGGAGTGCAGATGTGCATCAGTGGTACGATTTATAGGGAAAAGAAAGGTGGTGGTGGTGGTGGTGGTGGGGGGGGTTAGTGCTCATTAAAGCAGCACACCTGCAGCCGATCAAAGAGCCTTTATTTTCTATCAGCCCAAATCTGCTAGAGCACGCTGCGCCAGACGTGCAAATGCAACTTGGCTGTGTTGCACGTTCACTCAGTCTTATCCGTCTTTATCTCTGATGCTCCCTCGCTCCTGCTCCTGACCAGGACACGAGCCTGGCCTGGACCCAGTAATCCTGTCAGGAATGCTCAGAGATGCGTTTGGCTGAGAAACAGAGGCAGTATCTTGCAGCTGGAACATCTGTGCGAAGCAGATAGAGGGGCTTCCCCCACCCCCAAGCCCTTTCTTCATAAGGTCAATTAACAAGCCTTCACTGTGTCACCTGCATGTTGCAGAAGAACAGCTGCATTTCAAAACACAACCCAATCACAAATCTTTTGAATTCTATATCACTATAGACATATAGATATTAAAGTGATTTATCATTTTGTTTGCAAAAACAAACATATTTAAACGATAAAATGTATATATTTTGAGCAATTTTATGCATAGTAAAAAAATCATGTCACCTCAACTTTGACGCCAAAATTACACTACATGCGGCTCCGATCCGCTCCGCAGGTCGCAGCTGAGCGAGTCCAATTTCCACTTCCTCCGCTCAGCTCAGGTCCGCATGGATGCGCTGCTCTGAGACGCATGCGCGGGAATTGCGAGATCGCGCGATAAATCAAGTGATAAATAAGTAAGTCAGAACAAAACAATTCATTCGGTGGAAGAAGGAGAACAACAGTAGAGACTGCTGCCTTGATCTTCTCTCGTAAATGAGCGACAGGACATGGTTTGAGCAACAGGAAGTGATGTATTACATTTCAGAATAAAATACTTTATTTATTTATTTATTTCTTGTATTGCGTTTGTAGGCGTAGTCATAAATGATAGTTTGAAAGCATTTTTGTACAAATAAATCCGTATAGAGCTAGGATTAAGTCCGCCCGTGGTGATTTTATTTTGTAAATACGGAAGTTGTGCTCGTTCCTTTTCCTGTTGGTGCGACGTAATCTTCAAAAGTTGACTCCGGCACATCTCCGGCGTCCGGCAGAAATAGAAAAATTTCTAATTTTGACGGACTGCCGTCCGCTCGGCGCAGCTCGCTGCCGCCGTGCGGAGCCAGTGTAAATTCTGTCATTGATTATAATGGGTGCGTATTTGCTGCAGAGGTCGGACCGGAGCGGGGCGGAGCCGTAACGCATGTGGTGTAATTTTGGCGTAAGAATGCTGGAGGACAAACTGACCACATTTCCTCACTCTGCTGCTGACCTTACTTACTCTACTGTACCTGTTTGTGTTAGTCATAATTTCATTAACGGGTGTTCCTCTTTGTCTTTGCTCCACAGAATGCACCTGGACTAGGAAGACATGTTTACATGACAACAAGATGGCGGCGCGAGCACACGCTGCGGCTTCTCTCTCTCCCGACAACACAGTGTTTTCGTCTTTTTTGTCCTGCGTGCCGCAATGTGCTGGCACGTCTTCGTCATGTCTATGTGTTCAAGAACGCAAGTACAGCCATGAGTTCCTGCTTGATGTCGAAAAAACAGCTCATTTGGGAATAAACAGCGAGCTTGAGGAGAAGCTACGTGACTGCGGCCTGCTCTGGAAGCCAGCCCTGAGCCTCCCTTCATCGCGCCCGCAGTGGAAGTGCCACAAGCGGCGTAACAGGAAGCAGAAGCGGAGTAAACGCGGAAGTATCGGAGCTAGGCTAGCAGCTAGCCCACACAAGCCGGCTATTCCATCCATGATTTTGGCTAACGTACACTCCTTGGACAACAAACTAGATTATATATGCCTGCTACGAATGACACAAAAGACTGTGAGAGACTGTTGTGTGTTTGTATTCACGGAAATGTGGCTTAACAACAACATTCCGGACCATGCTATTCAGCTCAAGCGGCTAACATGCTACAGAGCAGACCGAACTCTCATCGAGGGAGGTAAGACACGTGGAGGGGGGCTCTGTGTTTACATCAACAACGCATGGTGTCTGGATGCTGCTGTGGTCTACAAACATTGCTCACCTTTAGTGGAGTTTATGACTATTAAATGCAGACCGTTCTATTTACCGAGGAAATTTACAGCTGTTATAATCGTTACTGTATATATTCCTCCAAGCTCCAACAGCAAAGTTAGAGGTGAGGCAATGAATGAACTATATGTGCACATCAGTGAGCAGCAAACAGCCCACCCTGATGCTTTTCTCCTCATGGCTGGTGATTTCAACTAAGCAGATTTAAAGAGTGTTTTTCCAAAAACACACAGAAACATAAAATTTCCAACAAGAGGCAAAAATACACTGGACCAAGTTTACACCACGATGAAAGGAGCTTACAAGGCCCTCCCCCATATCGATGCTTCTGATCATATCTGTGTTATGCTAAAGCCAGCATACAGGCCAGTAACCGTGTTTCCATCCATTTTCATTTCGAATTTTGAGCAAATTTTTGAAATCTCGCAAATATGTAAATACAAATTAATGCGAAGCAGAAGTGTTTCCATCTACTGGCTTGTAGCGCATCTACCAAGCCACGCACAGCGTCATTACGTCAGACGTCAGCGTCATTACGTCAGACGTCAGCACTGCGCATGTCTACAGTAAACAGGAAGTAGCGGTTGAAAACAGAACCCGGCCACACATCTCGTCAAAATGGAGAGAATATTTCAGGTACGTGTTGCTATCGGGCAAGTTGTATTTATTCTGTCATGCCAACTAGTTTTAGCGATGTTACATGTTGTCCGGAGCGGAAACAGCTGAACGTCACGTGACGTGAATGTTCGCTACGGCAGAACTGAGTCGGAAAATCTGTTTCCATCTGTCGTTTTGCGCATCTGCTCATTTTCGAAGATCCCAAAAACCACCTCAAGCGAGCGTATAAACTTTTTGGCGAATTTGAGGAAGTAAATTCGGATTTTGCCGTTTCCATTAAGCTTTTCTGCTGCGATACTTCAAAATGCGCAGCTAGAAACCTTGATGGAAACACGGCTACTGGTGACAGTCACAAAACCAGTTCGCAAGCAGATACAAGTGTGGCCAGAGGGGTCTTCAGAGGTACTCCAGGACTGTTTTGACACCACAGATTGGAGTATGTTCAAAGAAGCTGCTACCACAAACAACAACACATGTCTCCAGGAGTACTCGGACATTGTATGTTCATACATCACAAAGTGCATTGATGATGTAACCAACCTCAAGACCATCACTGTTCGGGCAAATCAGAAGCCATGGCTGACAACAGAGGTTTACAGACTCCTCCTGAGAGCCAGGAATGCTGCCTTCACAGCGAGAGATCAGGTGGGCCTGAGGACAGCCAGAAACAACCTGGCCCGGGGCATCAGGAAGGCCAAGAAGCAGTATTCCAGGAAAATAGCCCACCGCTTCAAGGACAGCAAGGACACACGGAGTCTGTGGCAGGGAATACAGACCATCACGAACTACAAACCATCCCCCCAGACCTGTGACAGCACAACCTCTACGCTGAATGACTTCTTTGCTTGGTTTGAGGCATGTAACAGCACACCTGCACAACCCCCCCCCCCCCTCTCCCGATGACCAGGTGCTGGCGCTGTCCTCAGACAGCGTAAGGCGATCATTCATCAAGATCAACGCCCGGAAAGCTTCTGGTCCTGACAACATACCTGGTCGTGTGCTGAAGGACTGTGCAGGAGAACTCGCAGCGGTCTTCACGGACATCTTTAACATCTCACTGAGTCAGGCCATCGTCCCCACCTGTTTCAAAGCCACCACCATCATCCCTGTCCCAAAGAAGGCAACGCCCTCCTGCCTCAATGACTATCGTCCAGTAGCACTCACCCCGATCCTGATGAAGTGCATCGAATGGCTCAACCGACGATGCCATCTCCTCTGCCCTCCACATAGCTCTCACACATCTGGACATGAAAGACTCCTATGTTATTTGGAGAAGTCATGTAAGTTTCGTAAAATGTATGTATTGTTAATTGTTGTATGTTCTCCTGATAAATAAAAAAAAAATTTTTTTAAAAAGAAGAAAAAAAAAGAATGCTGTTCATCGACTTCCGCTCGGCATTCAACACCATCATCCCCCAACAGCTCATCCTTAAACTGGACAGTCTGGGGCTGAACACCTCAATGTGTAACTGGCTGCTAGACTTCCTGACCGGGAGACCACAGGCAGTACGGGTCGGGAATAACACATCCAGCACCATCACATTGAATACAGGAGCCCCACAAGGATGTGTGCTGAGCCCCCTTCTATTCACCCTGCTAACACACGACTGCACACCATCATACAGCTCCAACCACTTCATCAAGTTTGCGGACGACACAACAGTGGTGGGTCTCATCAGCAACAACGATGAGACGGACTACAGGAACGAGGTGAGCCGCCTGGCCTTGTGGTGCGGACACAACAATCTCACTCTCAACGTGGAGAAGACAAAGGAGATTGTTGTGGACTTCAGGAAGAGGGATGCCCAACATGCCCCTCTGACCATCAACAGCACCACAGTGGAGAGAGTGGACAGCACCAAGTTCCTGGGAGTGCACGTCTCAGAGGACCTGTCCTGGAGCAGGAACACTGCATCACTGGCCAAGAAGGCTCACCAGCGCCTCTACTTTCTCCGCAAGCTGAAAAGGGCTGGAGCTCCAACCCCCATCATGTGCACCTTCTACAGGGAAAAGAATAGAAAGTGTCCTGACCAGCTGCATCACGGTGTGGTTTGGTGCATGTACTACATCCTGCCGCAAGAGCCTCCAACGCATCGTGAGAGCAGCTGAGAAGATTGTCGGCACCTCCTTCCCCTCACTAAAGGACTTACACAGCAACCGCCTCACTCGGAAAGCCCTCTGCATGGCAGGTGATCCCACACACCCACTACATAGCTGCTTCAGCCTGCTGCCATCAGGGAGAAGACTGAGGAGGCTCCAGGCTCGAACCAGTAGACTAAATGACAGCTCTGTTCATCAGGCAGTCAGGATGCTTAACTCTCTGCCTGCTCTGCCCTCCCTCCCACTTGTACTGCCTTAACACAAATTTTTTTCACACATTACCACACAACACAACATTTTTAACACTGGACTCTGTGTCATCAAAACGGGTTATTCACTCAACTCACGGTCAGGTGCTCATTCAGTTTGCACTACTTCTTATAGTTGCACTAATGTTTGTATTACATTACTGCCTATAGTCATACTACTGTTTACATTTACTGTTTACATTTATTACTACTGTTTACATTCATTACTACTGTTTACATTTATTACTGCCGGTACTGTTTACATTTACACTACTTTTTATATCTACACTACTGCTGATATATATACTATTTTTACTAGCCTTATTGCATATGCCACTTTACCTCTACGTCATCGCTGTAGCAACAGGGCGAGAGCTGAGCTCCAGCAGAAAGCAACGTAAAACAAAGAAATATGGCACGAATATCTGGCACGAATATCTGGCACGAACTGAACGTCGCAGACAAACTGAAGAGTCGCCACCAGAAGCCACGAGCTGAGCTGGCTGATCGATTTTGAATCTTTGATTGGAGGGGGCCGAGCCCGGATCTGAGAGCTTGCGTCTCGAGCCACAGGCTAAACTGGCTAGCCGACCTCGAAGCCACCGCGACCAGAGAGGGCTGAATGCCGCACGGACTGAAAAGCTGTCGACAGGTATCGTGCGCAGACCTCGGAGCTGTTGCGACTGAAGGAGGCTGAGCGCCGTGCAATTACCGGTGTACCGCTGTCGGGAGCTACGAGCTAGGCTAGCATCGGAGCTACATCTAGAGCTACGTGCTGTGCTAACTGAGCTAACATCCGAGCTACTGTGACCGGAGGAGGCCGAGCACCGTGCGCGAACCAGAGGACCGCCGCCTGGAGCTACGAGCTGGGCCGAGCACCGTGTGCGAACCGGGGGACCGCCGCCTGGAGCTACGAGCTGGGCCGAGCGCCGTGAGCGAACCGGAGGACCGCTGCCTGGAGCTGGGCTAGCATCAGAGCTGCACCTGGAGCTATGTGCTGTGCTAACTGGGCTAACATCAGATCTGCTACGAACGGAGGAGGCCGAGCACCGTGTGCAAACCGGAGGACTGCCGCCTAAGCCAGGCTAGTGAGCAAACCTCTTCAAATAACAGATCTGATTGCTGCAGACTGCTGAGACCGTGAGTTCTGATCTGATAACTGCTGATCTGGGTGCTGGGCCACAGCCACCATCGTTAGGCCTGTGAGCCTCGTGGAAGGGCCACGTGGTTCAGCAAACAAACCATCAACCAGAAACCTGCTACCACTAGACTACTAACTCTGTAAGTATGACGAAAAATAGAGGACAAAAGGCACCAGAGTCGGAGGGAAACAACTCAGCAGAAATGCAAGACTTTAAAAAATCACAAAACTTTATGGGTGAAGAAATAGCAAAATTATCAGCAAAAATGGATTCCCAGGCCAGTCTGGTTGATGAAATAAGACAACTGAACGAACTGATAATTAGCAAAGACAATAAAATTGCTGAACTGGAACAAAAAATAGATGACTTAGAACAATACACAAAGCAAGACAACTTGGTGATCACAGGACTTGATGTTAGTAAGTGTCGGACATATGCAAAAGCTCTTACTAACACTAACCAAACGGAGAATGCACCACAAGAAGAACTACAGACTCTGGAGGAGCATGTAGTTACTTTTTTACAGAACAAGAACATTGACATAGAACATGGGGACATTTCGTTCTGTCACACCCTGCCCAGTAAATCACCAAGATTCAAATCGTCTGTAGTTGTCAAGTTCATTAGCAGGAAGTTAAAAAACAACGTAATTATGCAAGCAAAAAAACTGCAGGGATCAAAAGTTTACTTAAATGAACATCTAACCCCCCCAAAAAATGGAAACATTGCACGTGAAGCAAGTTTGTTAAAAAAACAGAACAAAATAGTATCAACATGGACAAGAAATGGAAACATCTTTATCAAAACACATGAAGGGGCTCAGCCTAAAATGATAAAAGAGCTGAAGGATCTGGAAAAACTTGGAGGAACTCAGGAGATGACAAATCACTAATCAATGAAACAACTTACACACAAAATGGACATAATATACAGTGAAATGAACAAATACATTAGAACATGACAACATACGAAGACTTAGAACCTAAAATATATAATGCTGAAGATGTAATTGATGGAATTTTTTTTCCTGTAATAAAAGATAGTGAATATTATAATGAAGAGCAGTTTAATGACCTCAATATAACAAATGGGGTTCTCTCTATTATTCACTTTAATAGCAGAAGTATAAATGCAAATATATCCAAAATAACAGATTACTTAAAACAGTTAAATAGAACTTTTACAATAATAGCACTGTCAGAGACATGGCTCAATGATGAAAACACAAATAATATTCACATCGAAGGGTATGAATTATTTCATATGAACAGAAATAATAAAAGAGGTGGTGGAGTCGCTCTATTTGTTAATAATGAAATCAAATGTAAATTAAACAGTGAAATGTCAATAATTGTTGATAATATTATGGAAATGATAACAATAGAAATAATAAACAAAAACGATAAAAACATAATAATAAGTTGTGTATATAGATCACCAGGATCAAATATAGAAATATTCACTGATAAAATCTTGGAGCTATTGGAGAAGAGTTTTAATAAAAAAGTTTTTTTGTGTGGAGACTTTAACATTGATATGGGAAATAAAACAGATTCAAATAACACCAGTATATTTATAAACTCAATGTACAGTTTAAATATGTATCCGTTGATATCAAAGCCAACAAGAATTACAACTCATAGTGCCACAATAATTGATAATATTTTCACAAATATAACAAATGGGGATGTGATAGGTGGTATTTTAACGACCGACTTAAGTGATCATTTACCAGTTTTCACAATCTATAAAAATGATCAAAGCATCACAAAAGCAGTTACAAAGAAGAAAAAGATCATAAACACATCAAAAAAAGTTTTGGAAAAATTGAAAGAGGATCTAGATAAACAAGACTGGAATGATGTGTATGTTGATGATGTGAACAGATCATATGATGAGTTTATGAATATCTTGGAAGCTCTGTATGAAAAGAATTGTGTGCAAACAAATCATACAAAGAGAAATATCGTTGACCAACCATGGATGACAAAAGGGTTGAGAAATGCTTGTAAAAAAAGAATTATTTGTATTCATGTTTCTTGAAATTGCGAACTCAGAACGCTGAAGAAAAATATAAAAAGTATAAAAATAAATTAGTAGGGATTATAAGGAAACATAAGAAAGAATATTATAGTAAATTATTAGATAAAAGTAATGGTGATATGAAAGCAACATGGCGAGTAATGAATAGTGTTCTGAAGAATCATAAAGCAAAAACTGGTATTTCAAAATATTTTGTAAAAGACAACGATGAAGTTCACGATGAAAATGAAATTGTAAATGGTTTTAATCAATATTTTGTGAATGTTGGATCAAGCCTTGCAGCTAAAATACCAAAAGTAGATAATAATGTGAGCCATTCAATTACAGGTTGTGCAAACAGTATTTTTCTAAATGGAACTAACAAAGAGGAAATAATGAATGTAGTAAAAAATCTTACAGACAAGAGATCAAAAGACTGGGTGGACATGGATATGATGTTTGTAAAGGACATAATGAGCCATGTTATTGAGCCGTTTACATATATATGTAATTTATCATTTTCAACAGGAATATTTCCAGATAATATGAAAGTAGCTAAGGTAGTTCCTCTTTTTAAAAATGGTGATAAATGTGTGTTCAACAATTATAGACCTATATCCTTGTTACCACAGTTTTCAAAAATTCTTGAAAAACTATTTGTGAACAGACTAGATCAATTTATAGATAAACAAAATATTCTAAGCAACAGTCAGTATGGGTTCAGAGCAAAAAACTCTACATCAATGGCTCTCATGGAATTAATGGAACAAATAACTACTGCTGTCGATCAAAAACAATATTGTGTCAGTATTTTTGTTGATTTAAAAAAAGCATTTGATACTATTGATCACACCATTCTCCTTGAAAAACTGAACAAATATGGTATTAGAGGACCAGCATTACAGTGGGTATCTAGCTATTTAAAAGATAGAAAACAATTTGTAAAAATAAATGATGTAAGATCTGACCTCTGTAACATCACATGTGGAGTTCCCCAAGGCTCTGTATTTGGACCAAAGCTATTTATTTTAGATGTGAATGACTTGGTAAAGGTGTCAGGACTCCTTAAATGTGTACTTTTTGCTGATGATACCACATTTTTCTGTTTAGGTGAAGATGTAGAACAAATGTTGGAATTGATAAAGACAGAATTTGTCAAAATACAAACTTGGTTTAAAATCAATAAATTATCATTAAATCTAGAAAAAACTAATTACATGATATTCAGTAATAAAAAGAAAACTGTTGATGTTCCACTCAAAATTGAGGGTGTTGAGATTTGTAGAGTGAGTGAGGTGAAGTTTTTGGGTGTTATCATTGATGACAAACTGACATGGAAACAACACATAAATTCTGTAAGAATAAAAATAGCTAAATCGATTGCAGTACTGTACAAAGTCAGAGACCTATTGAATGATAAAGCTCTGTATTTGTTGTATAACACAATCATTGTTCCACACTTAATCTATTGTATTGATGTTTGGGGGAAAGCGTGTAAAACAATCACAAAGCCTATTTTTGTATTACAGAAAAGAGCTGTAAGAATTATCACTAGAAAACATTACTGTCATCCATCAAGTACATTATTTTATCAACTAAAGTTATTGAAGTTCCATGATTTGGTAGACTATAATATTTTATCAGTTATGTATAGGGCTCAGAATAACGCATTACCTTTAAATATCCAAATGCATTTTGTTAAAAGACAAAGTTGTTATAATCTTAAGGGGACAGAGATGTTTGTAAAACCACAATTCAGAACTAGTTTGAAGGGACGTTCTACCTCAATCCAGGGAATTAGATTATGGAATGGCTTGGAGAATGTAGATAAAAATGCCAAGTCAATGTTTACATTTAAGAAAATTATCAAAATGAATTTGTTAAAAAAAAATATGAAATGACGTATTGTATTAGTTAGAAAATTAGAAAGAGTTGGTCATTTTGTACTGTTGGTGGAAGATTATTATTGTTTAATCTGATTGTTTGAAAAAAGGGGCAGATGTAATAAGATTTATTCTTCTTTCTGCTACCTTTCATTTTTTTATATTTTGTACGTTATCATCTATGGGATTGTCTTGTATTGTGTTTCTTTTGTAATTTTTTTTTACAAATTTAATAAACATAAACAAACATAAACATACAATACCAACTACCTCATACATATTCTGTGTACCTAAACTTCATATGCTGCTTTGTCACTCTATTACAAATGTCGATGCCAGAACTTTCATTTTATTTTATAGATATACTTTTTACACTTTTATACTACTATGCAAAAAACTCAGGACAGTATTACACTTTTTATTATTTCATTTTATGCTTATGTTTATTAAATGTTTAGTGTTTTAGTGTTGGTGTAACCTTTCATACTACTACTATGCAAAAACTACTATGCAAAAACTCAGGACAGTATTACACTTTTATTATTTCATTTTATGCTTATGTTTATTAAATGTTTTAGTGTTTTAGTGTTTAAATGGTTACTGTTGCACCGAGGGACTGAGAGAAATGCAATTTCAATTCTATGTATGTCCTGTACATATTGCATTTTTGACAATAAAGTTGACTTTGACTTTGATGTGCAAAATTATTTAATCAGATTGAAATTTATTCAGATTAAATAATCCAAATGTATTGTTTATATGGGCACAAACTGTTCACGATGAGCGTTTATTCAGAACAGATGTACTGACATGTGCAGAGTGGTAAAGTCTCCTTCAAAAAAACACAGAAGAAGAATCTAAAAAAGTTCAGTCTGGTCCTCTGGACATTCAAAAAACAAAACAAAACAATTGTAGAAACGTTTCGTCCTTCCTCAGAAAGACTTCTTCAGTCATGAAAGATGAAATGTTTCAACTTTTTTTTGTTTTGTGAATGTCCAGAGAACCAGACTTAACTTTTTTACACTTTTCTACCTGGATTATTGAGCATGCGTGAGGAATCAGAAGAATTTCTTCTTCAGGATGAACTAAACTAACCTGAGCGACCAGTTTAGATTCCCAACATATTATCATCTAGCCAGGTGGAAATAAGTGAGGTAGACTCATAGGCATCGCAAGAATTGTATATGAAGGGGACTTGTCCCCCCCACAGTCAAAAAACGTTCATTTGGACCCCCCCCCCCCCCACACACACACACACACACACACTTTTACTATGAAACATTAGCTCAGACGGCGCAGTTTCTCTTTCTTCGTGAACAAATCCATTCCACATGATTAATAGAATACTCAAACCACTAAAACTCCACTCCAGGTTTTCCTGCTTGCCTCCAACTCTACACAACAGTTCTGTGCGTCTCCTCCTGCCTCCGTAGAAAACACGCACAAGTGGAGATGGCCAGTGTTGCCAGATTGGCCAGTTTACCAAACAGTCATTCATCATTATTTCATAACAAAGCTCCTCTGACCTTTCTCCATCACTGATTGGCTATTGTTAACTGTCAGGCCGATCGCAACAGAGAACTGGTGAGGCAGTTTTAGTGGACACCTCGTTAAGTGAGCTCTCGTTCATCCAATCACAGCTCATAAACAACGTGTAGGACACGTCTCTGTAACGTTAGCTTAGCACGCAACTCTAGACTCTTAAACAACTCAAACGCTTTAAATTAACTTCCCAAAATTCTGAAACGTGGCAATCACAATTAAAACAGGCACAACTTAGCTACGCTCAGTAACCCAGCACTGCAGCTGTAGAACAAACACGGACTCGCTCGGAGCCACTTCAAGGTCGGTTCCGGTCCACTTTTTAATGGAGCAGGAAACGGGTCTGAAACCCAGCCGACAACGTTCTAACAGTAATATGCTTTTTCGACCTGCTCTAACATGCAAAAATACAAAGCTTTGTACCGGAGTCTGTGCGTGAACTGGGCCGAACGGAACCAGAACCCCCCCACAGACCACGGGCTGACAAAACTTCACCTAAAGCTTCCCACAGCGTGTTAAGGAGTTGAACAATAACAATCTCTCAGCTTCAAATGATAAAACATGCAGAATCTGCCTGTCTCGAACACCTCAGCCAAAAATTATCACCTTCAGAGTCCAAAAATTGGAATAACCATGCCAACATAACGTTTCAAGTTCATGAGAGATCACAGATTTATCAATAAACTTTCAGAAAACTCGTACTGGCCACCAGATGAAGGGAACATGAGGGAGACCATATATTGTGTCTTTAAACACATATAGTGCCACCCAGATGTAACTAAAGGATTTTAACAGGGGTCAGTATTAAGCTGACCTCTTTATCCTTAATTAATTTACTTATTCAGATTGAATAGTAATTTCACGGATTCTTTTCTTTTTCAGTTTACCCAATATTTCTGTGATCTTTATGATGGATAAATAAATAAAGCCATAAAGTGACAATGGACACGTTAACTTAGTTGGTATGCCAAAGACACTACCATTTATTCAAAATAAATCACTAAATTAACACCATTACACTTGATTGACATGATTTCACTTTCTTTCAATTTAATACGTCAGCATATTTAAGTTGTAACAACAGACTTCAATACTGGATGTTAAACATATTTAGTCTGAGGGCTCTTTAACTTAATTAGTTTCCAGCTTAGAATTGAGGGAAAGGAGAGGAGGTAAGATGGAGAGATGGTTTAAAGGAAATTGTCTTGAGCATGTTACCAAAGTGACACTTCTCATCCGACTTCTGCTAAAATCCAGGTACGTTTGTAAACAGCTCTTTACCTTTTGACGACAGCCCGGTAAGAGAGAAGACCTTGTAGCTTTTCAGATGCACGGGTCCTTGTGGGAACCAGTACCTCCGAGCAGGTTATTCGTTTACGTTTTCAACGTCTCCTGGGTTCCGCATCGACCATCAGAAAATGCGTCAGCTTCAGGCCTCTGACTTCAAGATAAACTTATTCCAGGAAGGAATAAACAAAGTTTTGAGCTTACGCTCGTTAGAAGTGGACTCATAACAGCATGTTATCAGTCCCAGCTGGATGACGAGTCCTTAGCGTGTGACTGGTGGTCATTCAGCTCTTTGGGGAACCTCATCAGGGCATTGAGGTCCTCAGCAAACTCTGAAGCGTTTCAGCAAAAGTTAGAACTTAAAAGAAGATCATGAGAGGAGTGAGACATGTGTTATCACGACCCAAGGTTACAGCCAGCAGAGGGAAATTGTTTAGGAAAAAGACAGAGAAGCTGGAGTCGTTCTCCTGAAAAACAACGGATTAACTGTCTTCTGACTTTCTAAACAAAACCGTCGGGTCTCTCTGACCCGAGACTTCAACTTTAACACAGCAGTGAACACAGTAATACTCCATATTAAAAGAATAACAGCATATAACATATATCATGAAAATGACAAAAGTTATTCTTTTGATCACATCAGCCTAAAATCAAAGATAGAAATAGTCTCTTTTGGTGACTATATTCTCAGATTACAACTAATGGAATGATTTTGTGGTAAATGTCTTGCTTTACTGAGAGGTCAGTAAAGGTCATCTCTGGAACAGTTCAAAAGTACACAGGTGTATCAAAGTGGACACGGTCATGCCCATTACATCTGTAGCGGTGATACATTGGAGCGGCCGCCATGTCAGATGTGGCAGATCTGCCGGTCAACTGATACAAGGAAATGGATTGAACTTCATAAAGCACCGTTTTACAAAGTGTTTTGTGTTAATGCCTGTCATTCACACATACTAATATACAGTACTGTATTTGGAAAACATACAGGCGCCAAAGACAACATTTACAACTTTTAAAGTGATTATTAAAATTTTTTTACTCCTTAAATGTTTAGGTTAAAGGAAAGCACTAAACCAACAATATTTTGAGCGTTTACAATGTGTGAAACTACAAACCGGATTCCAAAAAAGTTGGGACACTGAACAAATTGTGAATAAAAACTGAATGCAATGATGTGGAGGTACAAACATCTAATATTTTATTCAGAATAAAACACGGATCACAGATCAAAAGTTTAAACTGAGAGAATGTATCATTTTAAGGGAAAAATATTTTTCAAAATTTCATGGCGTCAAATCCCAAAAAAGTTGGGACAAGTCCATTTTTACCACTGTGTGGCATCCCCCTTCTTCTTACAACACTCAACAGACGTCTGGGGACAGAGGAGACCAGTTTCTCAAGTTTAGAAATAGGAATGCTCTACATTCATGTCTAATACAGGCCTCTAACTGTTCAATCGTCTTGGGCCTTCTTTGTCACACCTTCCTCTTTATGATGCACCAAATGTTCTCTATAGGTGAAAGATCTGGACTGCAGGCTGGACATTTCAGTACCGGATCCTTCTCCTACGTAGCCATGATGTTGTGATTGCTGCAGAATGTGGTCTGGCATTATCTTGTTGAAAAATGCAGGGTCTTCCCTGAAAGAGATGACGTCTAGATGGAGCATATGTTGTTCTAGAACCTGAACATAGTTCTCTGCATTAATGGTGCCTTTCCAGACATGCAAGCTGCCCATGCCACAAGCGCTCATGCAACCCCATACCATCAGTGATGCAGGCTTCTGAACGGAGCGTTGATAACAACTTGGGCTATCCTTGTCCTCTCTGGTCTGGATGACATGGCGTCCCAGTGTTCCATAAAGAACTTCAAATCGTGACTCATCTGACACAGAACAGTCTTCCATTTTGCCACACTCCATTTTAAATGACCCCTGGTCCAGTGCAAACGTCTGAGCTTGTGGAGCTTGCTTAGAAATGGCTTCCTCTTTGCACTGTAGAGTTTCAGCTGGCAACGGTGGATTGTGTTCACTGACAATGCTTTCTGGAAGTATTCCTGAGCCCATTCTGTTATTTCCTTGACAGTGGCATTCCTGTTTGAGGTGCAGTGACGTTTAAGGGCCCGGAGATCACGAGCATCCAGTAGTTTTACGGCCTTGACCCTTACACACAGCAATTGTTCCAGATTCTCTGAAACTTTTGATGATGTTATGCACGGTTGATGATGATAACTTAAAAGTCTTTGCTATTTTCCACTGGGTAACACCATTCTGGTGTTGCTGCACTATCTTTCAGCGCAACAATGATGGAATTAGTGATCTTTTATTTTCCCTTGCTCTGGTCGCAAGTGGCAGCTTCTGCTTTTCCTCTCCCGTCTTTTCCTCTCCCTGCGTGGCTCTTTGTCTTGTCGGCAGTTCCTCGGCACTCATCTCTCGAACGCAAAGTGAGATTATGGATCTGGTATCATGGACGATCAACTCTATTGACAAGATTTTTTCTACAAAGCGACAAGGTCCGGGGGAGCCAGCTTGCCCGTCACAGACACACTCTGGCGGTTATGTGATGGATTCCTGGGGCGAGTGGAAGGCCATGTGTCTCTCAGTCCTGTCTGTGGAGGATGTCGAAGATGTTTACATAATTGGATTTGTGATGGTGTAGTGATACAACCTTGACCTTTGAAACACTTCTCTGATCGCTCTCAGTAATGAACTTTTTGAGAGTTATTCCTGAAGGGACGATAATACTTTTATTACTTTTAATTTGAATCAAACATCATAAATTAAGTCATCCAGAGACTTCTTTTAATTTTGTTAATTTAAATGTCATCAAATGAATAATGTCATCAAATGACTAATTTTATTTGTAAGAGCATCAGTACATTTTAATGTCAGATAAATCAAATACTCTGCTTAATTCAAAATGTTATTCATGAAGGATTTCTCTTCTCAAACCTACAGTGAAGATTCAGTGACACTGTTTATCTCATTTTAGTTTGAGCTCAGGACAATCTCCTCAGAAGAGACTTTTGTTTTTGTCCTAATTAATAATCAGATGAATAATATCTGTTTTTGCTATTATCATTAACATAGGTCCCATATGTGATGCTTAATGACGTTGTTTTAATCAAACCAACAGTATTTTGCTTAAAGTGTTAAGGCAAAGGAATCAGTTTTATCATAAAATGCTGACATCTGAAACTAACACTTTATCTTTCTGACAAACTAATCTTTTGACCCCCTTTCAACGTGTTGATGTCATTCTCACATCAACTTCTGATGCCATCCGGCCAATCAGAAAATAACACGTTTTCTGGGTCACGTTTCAGTTAAAACCTTCACATCTAACTTCTCTTCAGTAGTTGCTGGAAGAAAGTTGACATGAATGGACTTTCTCTTTGAAGCTGAGAACTTGGACCAAGCGTCAACGGTCCAGTTCAACAGCCGAATTAATAGCAAGACTGCTGTTAACTCACCTGAGCTTCTAAGCTCCGACCACAATGAGTGTTCACATCCAAGAACACTTTTACTCTTGAAACATCAACCAGACTGCCGTTACTTCAGTGGGTCAAAGGCGGACGTGAGAAGCTACAATCTAAACAGACTGACCTCTCCGGACTTCAAGGATCGATCCATTCTTGGTAGACCGTCAAAAGGTAACGAGTCGCTGATTGTTTACACACCGGACATACGGTACGTCCAGCTGGAGATCGCACGGGGAACGTGTCATGTTCTGGTTATAAACATTCAAGATAGTTCACCCCTTCTTTTCCACCTTTCCTCCTTCTTATGCTAAAAACTTCCCTTTAAACTTTATATCTGTTGTCAGCAACAAACTAAGTTAAGAGTACCTGCAGAAGAAGTAATGTCATCTTTTACTTGTCTGTTGTTCAAAATTTAAATCTGTCGATAGTTAGTTATAGGAAATTCGATCGATCCAAACATGTACAAATGTGTGGTGTAATTTAATGATTTGTTAATTAAATGATTCAGTTCATAAATTGACGTTTCATGTCTTTACATTCTCACCTCCAAGGCACAGAATTATAGGTATTAATCTAAAAAGAGAGAACTCGTGAATATTGATGATAAGTTTGTCAGGTGAAAACCTGATCGATCAATCTATCATCTGGAATATTGTACGGTCAGCAAAACTGACCGCTGCGATATCCCTACAATGGTAAGAGCTTTACTGTTCTGCATCTGTGGAATACTGCTCTATCGGAAATTGAGGAAGACTTCAGCGGCGATTACTGCCATGTCTAAGCTTCGGAGTCAGAGTGAGTTTGATCCGTGCCGTGACCTCAATAAATCAGCTGCTTTACAAGCTTAACCGGAAGGTGGAGGCGATTTCTGAGAAGTGCAGGCCACCCGCGGGTTTTGGGACTCGTCAACGTGGTGGAATCAATCTGGAGGAGGATTCATAGCATGGATCAGTGGAATGGATTCCCACAATTAAACCATATTGGATTTGTATCGTCCGGATGGACACTCAAGACTACAGGAAAAGAAAACTGTCTGCCTGAAGAAAATCAACAATCAAGCTTATCTGAATCCGACTCCCAAACAGCCTTGGAAATGGGCTGACTATCAAATTTCTCCTGGGTCATGAGTAACCAAGGACAACAACTGCATCTATCGCACCCCTCCCCAGAGAACTTTCTGTGAGCGCTTATCAGAAATGCTGGCTGGAAACATCACAGAACTGTGGCTGATCTGAAAAAAGGTTCATGGACTAATCACACCGCCTGGACCTCAAATGCATAAGTAAATTGTCTTAAAGATCCACTGACATGATTTTTTTACTATTCACAAAATTGCTCAATATATATATTTTAACATTTAAATATGTTTGTTTTTGCAAACAAAATGATAAAATCACTTTCATTTTGATTTAAAAGTGATTTTGGACTTCAAGCCGTGTTTAATCATGGGAAATCCGATTACACACGAACGCACCATCTGTGACGTAGTGTCCAGAGTGAGAGTTACCGAGCGTCATCCATGAGTACCACTACAAATACAAACAATACAAGGTAAAAATTCTGGTCAAGAAATGATGTTGTTGGCTATGAATTATAATAGCAGCCTATCAGACCAGGCGTTTATGTTGTATGCTTCTAGCTAACGCTAGTTATCTTACAACAACACACAAGCTAACTATGCTTCTAGCTAACGCTACCCGTATTTCGTCGGAATATAACACACAGTTTTTTTTTGTTAAGCTCAGGAGACCGTGTGTGCTATAATGTCAGCTAAGAAATATATTTTTTCTCGCAAAGAAACAATTGTTTTTACCGTGTTAATCTAAGATGGACTTCACAAGATTAATAATCTTGTGAAGTCCATCGATGCTCGCTCGCTTCTGTGGACGCCATTTTAAGAATGGCGGCCATTATCTTACAACAACACACAACCAAGCTAACTTGTGTTAAAAAATATTAATAGTTGCTGTTGCTGAAGTGTTGTATTTTCCTCTCCATGCATGTTTGTCTATAGTGCAAAATGAAGAGAAAGATGGACATTACATCTTATTTCTGCACAAGAAAGACAAATAACAGTGAGGCAGACATTGAGACAGAACCAGATGGAGGTGTTGAGAGAGCTGAAGAAAAGCACGTTGAGAGCCCCACACAGCCAGAGGACTTGGAAGACACTGGTTTTCAAAGAGAGGGTACAGGGACGGAAAGAGAGACACATGAAGATCCTGAAATGGAGACAGCTGAGACTGAGATACAAGCAGCACGTGAGACACAGACGGAGAATATTTGTGTATCCACAAGCACTGGACCATCAGGTTTGTGATGTTCAAAAAAAAATGTGTTTGTTAATGTTAAAGATCCACTGACGTGATTTTTCTACTATTCATCAAATTGCTCAAAATATATGTATATTATCATTTAAATATGTTAGTTTTTGCAAACAAAATGATAAATCACTTTAATTTTGCTTTAAAAGTGATTTTGAACTTCAAGCCGTGTTTAATCATGGGAAATCCGTTTACACCTGAACGCACCATCTGTGACGTAATGTCCAGAGTGAGAGGCAGAGGGCTCCAGTCTCTTCAATAGCGGACATTTTAAAACTTGACTAATTTATCAATCTAGGTGAAGATTTGAGCTATTTGTCTTCATTTTGGGAAGCAGAAAATAGTTTGGGTGATGGAACAAGAAACAACAGGATCTAATTTAGGTCTGATGCTGCATCAGACTTACCTTCATGTGGAGCTGCGCACACCGTGCATGGGCGTAGCCAGAATTTTGTGGGGGGCGGTTCGTTTTAAAGGAGAAGTTGACATTGCTAAACTAATGTGGCTGGATAGCTCAACTGATAAAGCGTCTGCCTTCAGCCCCAAAGCTCGTGGTATCAAGTCCTGCATGGTATGATGTTTTTTTTTTTTTATTCATTCCAAATTAAAAAAGCACAAGAAAACTATTTACAAAACAGCAAGGAATAAAACAATGCATTAAATGAAAGGAATCAGACGAAGAAAATAATCTTATCTGCCCCTTCTCAAACTATTTTTTTTCAAACACTCTTTTATTGGATAAAAAAAGAAGAATGTGTTAACCACAGCCTGTGGTTAACACATTCTTCTTTCTTCACAGGCATATTAACTACTTTTTTTATCCAATAAAAGACAAATGTAAAATTAGTTGTTTGAATCGAGTGTTTGAAAAAAAAATAGTTTGAGAAGGGGCAGATAAGATTATTTTCTTCGTCTGATTCCTTTCATTTAATGCATTGTTTTATTCCTTGCTGTTTTGTAAATAGTTTTCTTGTGCTTTTTTAATTTGGAATGAATTAAAAAAAAAAAAACATTGTACCATGCAGGACTTGATCCCACGAGCTTTGGGACTGAAGGCAGACGCTTTATCAGTTGAGCTATCCAGCCACATTAGTTTAGCATTGTCAACTTCTCCTTTAAAAGTAGGCGGTTCGTTCGAACCCCCCGAACCCCCCTTGCCTACGCGCATGCCGTGACAAGCTCAGAGCTCTGCCTCAACTCTGGACATTACATCACAGATGGTGCGTTCGGGTGTAAACGGATTTCCCACGATTAAACAGAGCTTGAAGTTCAAAATCACTTTTAAAGCAAAATTAAAGTGATTTATCATTTTGTTTGCAAAAACTAACATATTTAAATGATAAAATATATATATTTTGAGCAATTTGATGAATAGTAGAAAAATCACGTCAGTGGATCTTTAAGTTTTCTGACACAAGTTGAGTTTGAATGAAATATTATTGCTGGCTTTGTTAAAAAATAGTCAAGAAATCTAGCTTTAGCTTATTTGCAGTCTTGGTCCTTGGTCAGGTTTTAGAAGTCAAGGAAAGAATGTACAGATCTCAAAAATGCAATTAATGCAAATAACATTAATCAATAAATACAGTGAATCAATTTAGACGTGTGTGTGTGCTTTGCAGTTTATATGCAGTGTCCATGCAGATTACTGGTATATGTTAATTTACATATATTTGGTTTTGCTTTCTCCACAGACATCAGCAAATGTAAAGAAGATCCACCGATGCAGCCGGACCTAAAGTTGTTTCCAAGAACCTTGATGGGGGACAGAAGGAGGAGCTTCAAAGCAGCTTGGTATCACATTCACCCCAAGAGTCAAGTAAGATTTCGAATCTGTGTCATCATTGGTTATTTGGGGGCCTTGAGGTTTGCCCCCCACCCCCCGGGGTGCTGATGTGGAGCACAGTGATGGACCGTGCATTTTTCTGGCTTATCTAGACAGAACCTTTACTTTTTGTGTCATCAAAACGGGTTATTCACTAAACTCTCGGTCATGTGCTCATTCAGTTTGCACTACTTCTTATATTTGCACTAATGTTTGTATTACATTACTGCCTATAGTCATAAAGATGTCTTTATAGTCATAAAGTCACTTTTTTCTCCGAGATTAACGTGCCCCTCTGACAAAACCTCTGGCCCCAGCTTGGCCCCACCAGTACAACTGGTCTAGAACCGCCACTGCCGGAGAAATCCTTGTCTATGGGAGAAGTCCCAGACCCTAGTACGAAGCGAAGTGAAGGACAAGGGTCTGGTTTTAACTAGGGATGTCCCGAGCCGATCACATGATCGGAAATCGGTCCCGATCACGTGATTTCAGACTCGACTTGAATCGGGCGTTACACACCGATCAGGGATCGGATATATATGTGTATATTTATTCTAAACACAAACGGGAATATTATATTAACTGTATGTTGTGTTACAGAGTCAAATTGTCTCGGAACAAAACATGCACAATATTTTTGCAGCAGTGCCTGCCGTAAAGCAGTGACTGTCGTAAAAAAGAAGCGGAACGCGGCATTAACTTGGAGTGGAGGCAGCGATGTGGAGATATTTTAAAGTGGATGACAAAGATATTGCATCTGCAAACTGTGAGATATGTAAAGTTCGTATTTCAAGAGGAGGTAAGGAAAAGGCTGCATTTAACACAACAAACCTGATTAGGCACATCAGAAACAAACACCTGACACAATACACAGAGTTTAACCAGACAACCCAGCCAAAGACGAGCCAGCTCACGCTGCAAGAGACTTTATATTTATATTTATCTCATAAAGAAAAACATACACTTCCTTCTGTGAAGCCACAGGAGGAGAGTTAAGGAGTGCTGTTCAGAAAAGCATGTTACTAGCCTTATTTTATAAAACTGACACTTTGAGTTTATTTGTTTACATGCCTGCTGAGTATTTTAAGTTGAGCTGCTTATTTTAAATTAGACTTTTTTATTTCATACTGTTGCACTAAACTTCAATGTGAAGTTTTTTTTTTTTAAATCTTATTACTTGATTGTTCAATCTACCTCACAGAAGTACTCTGTTAAATGTTAAGGTAAATAAAATAAAAATGAAGGGACATCTGGATCTGTTTCTTTTCTTTTCTTCATTTTAAAAATGTATTTTAGAAGTATCGGATCGGGACTCGATATCGGCCAATACTCAAATTAAAGGACTCGGACTCGGGGTCAGAAAAACCTGATCGGGACATCCCTAGTTTTAACCAGGCTATGTGTTCAGGTGCATTAAAGTTCAAAAGTCTTTAAAACAGCTGGATTTACACAAACTTGTTGAGACATGCTTTAAATGGAATTAAAGTAAGGACATCTATATTAATGTTGCTTTTTTGTACACTACAATTTTTTGAACATTGGAGCGCGTGTGCACGTTCCGTTGTGGAGCTTGCTTAGAAATGGCTTCAGCTGGCAACGGCGGATGGCACACACACACACACACTACTACAGGTAGTCCCCGATTTACGAGCGAGAACCGTTACGAGGCGCTCGTAAACCGGAAATCTCGTAATTTGGAACGGCCGCCATTTCTCTCGTAAATCCGGAATTTCGCTCGTAAATTGGAACGGTTTTCGCTAGCGCGACTAAAAACACTCTATTTTCATCTAAAAACTACTTTTGAGTGCATAAAAATGATCGGAAACGTGTGTCTATATGCTTAACTAACTAACTGTGGTGAAAAAACACATGAAAACTCAGTATTTTTTTCGTTTTTTCCAAAAATTCGCAGCTCGTAAGTCTGGAACCTCGCAGATCAGAGCGCTCGTAAATCGGGGACTACCTGTATAGTATCCCCCCACATAACAGATGCTTCTGACACCCATGGGTAGACATAGGTTGCACTTGCACAGTCAGGTCAGTTTTCCACAATCAGAACAAAATAATGAGATCAAGTGTTTCCACGCACACCGTTAGGATTATGAATCTGCATAAACCACCCCTCTTATTCAGATTACAAATTCATTCGGATCGAGCTGAATCAACAAAGAATATTCTGAGAAGCCGTTTAATACGATTACTCATGTCCATGTCAACATAGTTAAGATGGCGGCGCGTGCAAAGGCTGCGGCTTCTCTCTCTCCCGACAACACGGTGTTTTCGTCTTCTTTGTCCTGCATGCCGCAATGTGCCGGCACGTCTTCGTCATGTTTAGTGTTTAGATGGTTACTGTTGCACCGAGGGACTGAGAGAAACACAATTTCGGTCCTGTGTATGTCCTGTACATATTGCAGTTCTGACAATAAAGTTGACTTTGACTTAATGAGAGGGAATAGCTACCGCCTGTGCCACCGTACAGGAAAACAACTGAAAATAACTTATTCCTCTTCTTTCATGTGAAAAGTTTACATGGGGGAATGAAGTTATCAATATACAGTATATCAAATATATATATATTTGAGATGGACTAAGTGTCTGTCCAGTGAGTCAGCTGTGTTCGGGTGGGGGCTGCAGACGGCTCTTTGTTTGAGCAGAGAAGCCCAGACACAACAGAGGCCGGCCGTACAAAGAGCCACTCATGAACAATGGGCCGGGCTCAGGGTGGGGGTTGAACAGCTGAGCTGTCCACCTGCACCAACCAGCCAGTTCAAACACAGCTGCAGGTGTCTTCCTGTTTGTGGCACAAAGAGGAAGCTGAAAACTGTGCAGCGAAGACATTTGGACTTTTACAGCTGAAGACGTGCAGCGACAAAACCAGGAGGTCCACAGCACCTGCTCCACTTCTGTCACAAAACAAGAAACATGACAACATTCTAAAAAGATTATTTAAAATGGAAACATGGTTTTATAGAAAACACAAACACCTCACTTGAAGTGTTTTGAATGGGTGAATACAGTCATTTTAAACAAAGAGTTTTCATATGAATGTTTTGTGAATAAAAACTGTTTAGACCATTTAAAATATATTTCTCTCTCACACACACGATACTATGGTCAGTAAATAAATGAAAATGATGTTTTAGTGCAGCCAGCTGGGTTGCGTCAGGCTGAAGGTTACTGGCTGCAGCCCGTTTCTTCTCCTCTGCTCATTGGATGACCGTCCTGTCAATCATCCGGCCTGAGCCGCGGCAGATGTTTAGAGAATGTCACGTCTTTACACAGGTGCTGCAAACAGCACTGTCAGTAAGCACACACCTGTGCACTCTGCAGCAGAGGAGCACACGTTGGTGTAAGAAGCAACACGTCAGATTTCAGTTCTTTTAATTGATTGCAACATCTTTTAATCCACACATTAGAAAAACATATTTACCAGGCTCAGTTTGCAACCTTATTCATAAGGAAAAACATACTACCAAATAAAATATGCTTTAAGTAAATAAAATTTACAAGAAAAAAAAAAAAAAATCACAAATGCCACTTTAGATAACCGTAATCAAAAACCCATTTTCTTTTAACTCTACATAAAAAGCTCGACATAAATAAGTTAATTTTACAGTGTTTTTTTGTTTTTTTAAACAAAATATGAAGTACTTGGCAAAATTTATACAACTACACAGACATGAGCGCCATTTCTGAACAAGCCATCGTATGTCTCCCTGGTTTCTTCAAATAAAAAGCGAGCGGTCTGCAGGATAAAGGAAGCGTCTTGATGCCTACACGTGCACGTCCTCAGCAGGCTTACAAATTATGGAGGGGAACAAAGCACAAGAGTCTACGGTATCACAAAGAAACACAATGTGAAGTCAAAGAAGAAGCACAGCAATTAGAAAGTGGAAAAGCAACCAGGAGTTTTGGTATTGTAGAAAATTGGCCTTTTTTTAAATTTAAAGAAAACCTCTACGAGGAGCAGTAGAAAAACATGATTAGTCACGGAGAACAGAAAATGAAGGTTCTTGTTCTTCAATATTGGAGTACCTCACAGCTCGAGGGAGAAGAAAAGTCTAATGATGCAGCTGAGGTGCACACAACGTCAAGACAAGCAACCAAAGCCTGAACGATGCTGGAAGCATCTCCAACAGAAAATAAATATCTGGAACACTTTGTAGAATTTTTACACCGGCCTTATTTTCTGAGTTCAGCTTGAAAAAAGGAGCTTACGGTTACAAAAAAATAAAAAATACAATAAACGAGCCACATTTGTACCATTCTTCCCTGCTGGGTTGGAAGATGACGGAGTGAAGGCACACCATTCAGAAACCGTAAAAAAACAAAAAAAAACATGATTTTCTTTTAAAGTGTAGCAATTATTGAGTGGACAACCTCACGCTGCCTTTCAAACACATCCTGAAAGACTACACTGCAATACTTCAAGTCAAATCAAAATTCACACCTTTTGACAGAAAGGCTTGCTTTTTAAATCTTATTTTTATGTGCTACATTTGGAGAAATATATATTATTTTTTAATTAAATTATTTACACACAGGTAGTAAAAAAAAAAAAAAAAGGAGCAACAAAGGAAGTCCAACCTAATTGCA
>JBBPBX010039703.1:0-26629 GCA_038048925.1 Garcialebias charrua
GTATGAAGCCACAAAGGCCGTGCTTAAGATAATGGCTGAACAAGAGAAATTTAGAGGAAAAATGCACACCATAGAAGAAGAAAACAAACGCATAATCGCAGAACAAGAAGCTGCTGCAATGTCACAACGCCATCTAGAAGAAAGAGAGGAAACTGAACGCAAGTTAAAAAGAGAAAAGGAGAAGGCAGCTGTGATAAAGAGACAACAAGCGGAAAGTGCTGCAAGGAGAAAGTCAGCCGAGGACTTAAAAAAGGAAATTGAAAGACTAGAAATTCTGAAAAATCTCAATGCAGCAAAGGCAAAATTACAAGTTTATGAAGAAGACTACTTTTCAGTGAAGCAAGAAAGCATCAGTCCAAATCCTGCAAACAAACAGGTGACTGAGTTCAAAGACACTGCTAATCAACCCACACAACCACCACAACAGCTAAATGTCATTCACGAGAGCACAGGTGAGCTTGTAAAGGTTTTAGCAGAAGCCATGTCAGCTAATAGGCTACCGATTCCAGAGCCCTCAGTATTTTGTGGGGATCCACTTAAGTTTAAATATTGGAGAGCATCTTTTCAGACTCTAATAGAGAGAAAGAACATTCCCACAGCAGAAAAGATATTTTTTCTACAGAAGTATGTAGGTGGATGTGTTAAAGAAGCCTTAGATGGCTATTTTATGATTGGCTCTGAAGACTCTTATATGGCAGCATGGAATATGCTCAATGAACGTTATGGAGAGCCTTTTGTCATTGCTAAGGCCTTCAGGGACAAGCTGCATACATGGCCAAAGCTCCAAGGTAAAGACAGTGCAGAATTAAGAAAGTTTGTGGATTTCTTACAAAGCTGCCAATCTGCAATGTCTACCAATGATAATCTGAACATCCTCAATGATGGAATAGAGAATCAAAGACTTGCTGCTAAACTGCCAGACTGGTTAAGCAACAGATGGAACCGGAAGGCTACAATGTACCAGCTGGAGCACAAACAGTTCCCACATTTCAGTTACTTTGTAACATTCCTTTCAATGGAGGCAAGTATTGCATGTAATCCCATTACATCATTTGAAGCTATAAGACAAAGTGACTTTGACAAACCAAAGACAAAACCTCAACTTACACTCATTCATAAGAAGCAAGATACAGCGAAAATATTTACAACTAACTCTACAGAAAGAAGCATGATCTCTTGTGTGTATTGTAAAAGAGCAGGACACAGCTTACACAAATGTCGTAAGTTCACTGAGAAACCAGTTACTGAGAGAGTCAAGTTCATTCAAGGTGAAAAACTATGTTTTGGCTGTCTAAATAGTGGTCACTTCTCCAAGAACTGCACCAATCGGATGACATGCAACACGTGCTCAAGACAACATCCCACATGTCTGCATGAAGAAAGACAAAAACACGAGACAAAGAAAGAACAACCTAAAGAACAAGAAGTAGCTGAATGGAAGGAAACTCAGCAACAGGTAACACAGTCACTAGACACGGTTAACGAAAGTACGTCTAACAGAGTGACTCATGAAAGTAGAAACACACAGACGTCTGCAATAGTACCTGTCTATGTATCCACACAAAATGAGCCAAGCAAAGAAATACTTACCTACGCTCTACTGGACACACAGAGTGATTCGTCCTTCATTCTTGATGAAGTAGCGAACAATCTGGACACAGCCAAAACCCAAGTTAAGCTCAAATTGTCTACAATGTCATCCAAGAAAACAACTGTACCATGTACAAAACTTGAAGCTTTGCAAATAAGAGGATTGTTTTCCGAAAAGAAACTCACTGTGCCAGTTGCCTACACACGTGATTTTATACCTGCCAATCGTAGCCATATTCCTACTCCAGACACGGCAAGGTCATGGCCACATTTGGAGCATCTCACTGGACACATTGCTCCACCATTGGACTGTGAGATAGGACTCCTACTAGGCTACAACTGCACACAAGCCTTAATGCCCAGAGAAGTCATATGTGGTGAAGGAAGCCAGCCTTATGCCCAGAAAACAGATTTGGGCTGGAGCATCATAAGTTACTGTGACTCAAGTGACGCAGGCAGCGATGTAATTGGAGTAAGTCATCGCATCACTGTAAAGCAAGTAATACCAGAGACTGAGCCAACCACAAAGCTAAAGAATAAAGTTCATTATATCTGCAAGACACAAATAAAAGAAGTAACAGGTCCAGATGTAATCAAAGCACTTGAATCAGATTTTATAGAGAGAGCAGTGGAAGAGACGAGCATTTCACAAGAAGATGTCTGCTTCATAAGAAAGTTACAAGAAGGAATTACACAAAAGCAAGATGGACATTATGAAATGCCCCTGCCTTTCAAAGGTGACAGACCAAATCTTCCCAATAACATGTCAAGTGCTATGCAACGCTTAAGCAGTCTCAAACGCAGATTCATAAGGGATCAAAAGTACTACTCAGACTATGCAAAGTTCATGGAGGACATTGTTGCACGCGATGACGCAGAGAAAGTAACAGAGAAGGAACTTTGTAATACCCCTGCCTGGTATATTCCCCACCATGGGGTATATCACCCTCAAAAGCCCGGCAAGATCCGTGTAGTCTTTGACTGCTCTGCACAATATCAAGACACTTCGCTAAATGAACACCTGCTTACAGGGCCTGACCTAACAAACGCTTTGGTGGGAGTACTCTGTAGGTTCAGGAAGGGCTCAGTGGCTGTAATGTGTGACGTGGAGCGCATGTTTCACCAGTTCCATGTAACACCTCAAGACCAGGATTATTTACGCTTTCTATGGTGGGAGCATGGGGATCTAAGTGTTCTCCCCTCAGTCTTTCGCATGAAGGTTCACCTGTTTGGTGCAGCGTCTTCACCTGGTTGCGCCAATTTTGGTTTAAAACATCTAGCTGCACAAGGTGAGGGAAAGTTCTCTCCAACCACAGTGAAGTTCATTCAAAGAAACTTTTATGTAGATGATGGACTTGTAAGTGTTACATCAGATGCAGAAGCAATAAAACTAGTCAAGGAAGCAAGAGAGCTGTGTAACACAGGAAAACTAAGATTACACAAGTTCGTATCAAACAGTGACAATGTGTTGAAGTCGCTGCCCAGAGAGGAGTGTGCTGACAGTATTAAAGATTTGGATCTAGCACTTGGAGAGCCACTGATGGAAAGAGCACTTGGTGTTCAGTGGTGTATTTCTTCTGATGAGTTTCAGTTCAGAATAACAGTCAAAGAACATCCAATGACGAGAAGAGGAATCCTGTGGACAGTGGCGTCAGTGTATGATCCACTGGGATTTGTGGCACCCTTCATCCTAAAAGGAAAACAAATCCTGCAACAGTTATATCAGGAGAATGTCGGATGGGACAAGCCTCTTTCGGATCAGCTCTACAGAGAGTGGAAATCCTGGCTTCTAGATCTTCAAAATTTGTCAAAGAGACAAATATATCAAAGAAACTAAAGGAATGCAAAGATGGAAGAATCAGGAAGGTGAAGCTGTTGATGAGTGACTCAACCTTGGATAAGGATGGAAAAAGGACTGTCAAGCCAGTGTATCTTGATAGACCAGTTCATAAAACTGTGTTGTTACTAGAAGCAGAGTAAATGCTAAAATGTAAATACTGTATATTTTATTGTAATGTTATATGTTTGAAGTGAAATCACAATAGGTTAGTGATTTGGTGGGAGTTTTACTGCCATAGTTTTAGTTTACATGTCTTATTTTGTATTATGCACATTCTTTTGTTATGACTCTTATTTTGAAAGGCAAAAGTAGGAAGTGCTTTCCAGCATGTTGCTAGGCAACCAAAGAAAGAAGTTGTACCGTACTGCTATGAAGACATGATATTAGCAAGTAGCTGTACAAAAGTAATTTAAGTTTAAGAAGTTCTTTATTACTCTCATTTCTACCTCAAAAGGAAGGGTCAGCCAGCGAGGTATTTATATGTTATATCATTTTAATGTCAAGATTGTATTCATGACACCGTCTCACTTAAGTTTATGTTGTATTTTTAGTTCGACGGTAGTGTTGGTGTCAGTGACAACGAAAGTGAAGTGTAATAAGAAGATTTCCATTAAAACTGACTACACACTAGCAGTACAACGAATTCATTATTGCTGTAAAGAAGAGGTGGAAGTGAAACTGGGACTTTCCAACAAAGTTCAGTCAGGTCATCTGGATGGTTTCTTTTGTTGTTGTTGTTGTTGTTGTTGTTGAGACCTTCATCCAAAGGACTTCATCAGTCCAAGGAGCCATAACAAACTCAGTCCACCAGCAGCACACTCACATAGTGGACCCACAAGTTTGCTGGTGATAAAATGGTTTCTGGGGCCCCCCTTCTCCCCGTCAACGCCTCTGAGGCAGCCATAGCCAAAGTGGTTCAAACCATCAAAGCGCATGCTCAATTGGGACTTTAATTAAAATCTATCAAAGTCAAGTCAAAGTCAACTTTATTGTCAGAACTGCAATATGTACAGGACATACACAGGATTGAAATTGCATTTCTCTCTCAGTCCCTCGGTGCAACAGTAACCATTTAAACACTAAACAATTAATAAACAAGCATAAAATGAAATAATAAAAGTTTAGTACTGTCCTGAGTTTTTTGCATAGTAGTTTTTCATAGTAGTAAAAAAAGTATAAAAAGTTTCACCAACACCAAAACACCAACATTTAATAAACATAATCATAAAATGAAATAGAGTGTAATACTGTCCTGAGTTTTTTCATAGTAGTTTTCCATAGTAGTATAAAATTATAAAAAGTTTCACCAACAGCAAAAATGAAATAGAGTGTAATACTGTCCCGAAGTATAAAGTATAAAAAGTATATCTATAAAATAAATGAAGGTTCTGGCATTTGACATTTGTAAAGAGTGACAAAGCAGCATATGGGGTTAATGTACACAGTATATGTATGAGGTAGTTGATATTGGTATAGAAACAAAGTGGCATTATGCAATAAGGCTAGTAAAAAGAATATATACTGTATATCAGCAGTAGTGTAGATATAAAAAGTCTAGATGTAAACAGTAATGAATGTAAACAGTAGTAATAAATGTCAACAGTAAATGTAAACAGTAGTATGACTACAGGCAGTAATGTAATACAAAAATTAGTGCAAATATGAGAAGTAGTGCAAACTGAATGAGCACATGACCGTGAGTTGAGTGAATGACCCGTATTGATGACACAGAGTCCAGTGTTAAAAACTTTGTGTTGTGTGGTAATGTGTGAAAGTTTTTTGTGATTAAGGCAGTACAAGTGGGAGGGAGGGCAGAGCTGGCAGAGTGTTAAGCATCCTGACTGCCTGATGAACAGAGCTGTCTCTCAGTCTGCTGGTTCGAGCCTGGAGACTCCTCAGTCTCCTCCCCGATGGCAACAGGCTGAAGCAGCTGTGTAGTGGGTGTGTGGGATCACCTGCCATGCAGAGGGCTTTCCGAGTGAGGCGGTTGCTGTGTAAGTCCTGTAGTGAGGGCAAGGAGGTGCCGACAATCTTCTCAGCTGCTCTCACTATACGCTGGAGGCTCTTTCGGCAGGATGCAGTACATGCACCATACCACACCGTGATGCAGCTGGTCAGGACACTTTCTATGGCGCCCCTGTAGAAGGTGCACATGATGGGGGTTGGAGCTCCAGCTCTATTCAGCTTGCGGAGAAAGTAGAGGCGCTGGTGAGCCTTCTTGGCCAGTGATGCAGTGTTCCTGCTCCAGGACAGGTCCTCTGAGACGTGCACTCCCAGGAACTTGGTGCTGTCCACTCTCTCCACTGTGGTGTTGTTGATGGTCAGAGGGGCATGTTGGGCATCCCTCTTCCTGAAGTCCACAACAATCTCTTTTGTCTTCTCCACGTTGAGAGTGAGATTGTTGTGTCCGCACCACAAGGCCAGGCGGCTCACCTCATCCCTGTAGTCCGTCTCATCGTTGTTGCTGATGAGACCCACCACTGTTGTGTCGTCCGCAAACTTGATGAAGTGGTTGGAGCTGTACGATGGTGTGCAGTCGTGTGTTAGCAGGGTGAATAGAAGGGGGCTCAGCACACATCCTTGTGGGGCTCCTGTATTCAATGTGATTGTGCTGAATGTGTTATTCCCGACCCATACTGCCTGTGGTCTCCCGGTCAGAAAGTCTAGCAGCCAGTTACACATTGAGTTGTTCATCCCCAGACTGTCCAGTTTAAGGATGAGCTGTTGGGGGACTATCCAGTGGTTCACAAGATATTTTGCTAACATAGACAAACACATGATCTCCTGCCTTTCATGGCTGTCATTTAAAACAAAACAAACTCTAATTGAGCATAAACTGAATTTTTATGAGCAATAGAAATGTTTAGGGGTGCAGATGATGCAGAAACAAACTGCAGTTTACAGAAAACGTTTTCTCTAATAAATGCACAGTATGTCCCTAAATACACATAATTCAGTGCAAGCTGTGCAAATCTAGCTTTGTGTGAGGTTAGTAATTATCCTCATCATTAATAAAAACAACGGAGAGCGTTGACACAAACATGACAGCCATAAAAATAACAAACTAAAGAGAAAATCTTCAAACGTTCCAACATAAATATATATATTTTTTCTTCTTTTCCTATTAACGCATGCAGAGCTTCACAGCTACGGTTTTTCCGGACTCAGGGATGTAAAGTACCGACACTTTCTGGAGGCGTCCCGACCCGTCGGACACGCCGCCAACGTGAGAGCGGAGCAGGAGGGACGTCGGGTCAAGAGGTCGCCGCTCTTCTCGACGGGAGTCAAAGTGTGCCCCCAGGACACGGTGAAGGCTGTGATCGGCAGCCACCGGGCCTTTTACAAACTCCGAGGTACATTCGGATCCAATAGGTTTTCACGTTTTCTGCAGCGTTCTTTCAGTTTTATATTGAACTGCACGTGCCACGCCACTAAAATGTGTTGGAGATGGATGATCGTTGCTCGTTTGAGAGGCTCAAATCAGTTTGTCTTGGTCAAAAAGGTTTATTATCCACGTGATCCACACAACAGGCCATTTTCAAACAAGGCAGATTAAATTGGCGTATTGGAGGTAATAGTGTCGCTTCAGTAATGGCTTTGTCAGGGAATCTAAATTTCCCACAGGCATCAGGATATTGGACAATGCGGCACTTATTTCACCCAAGGAGGCAGATGGAACGTGTGGTTTTATTTGCTTTCATCATTCTAATATTCAGGGAAAACAAATGGCCATAAAGAGTCGTGAGGTACTGCATATTGGTTGAGGTTTAGAAAACAAGCGTTTCTGCGCCGTTATCATCTCACAATAAATATTTGCTGTGACCCAACATGCTAATGACTGATTCTTGTGAAATGCAGCAGTTGAAATCTTCTCTGTGGGGAGATAAAAGCCAATTATAATCTCTGATTCATGGCATCCTCCGAGACTTTCCTTTCTAAGCCCGTTGTTTGATTTCTTCACACTTATTTACATCATTTATGTACTTTTATATGAAACATTATAACGCACCTCTGCCACCTTCTTATATAATTTATCTCTAGTTTGTCAGGAAGCCATCTGGGAAGCATTTCGGGTCTTTTTGGATCGGGTCCCAAGCTCGGAGGAGTACAGATTTTGGGTTTACACCTGTCAGCGTGAGAACCTCTGCATGGATGACCTGGCCCAGAACTTCAGCAGCTCTCAGGAGCATCTGGACATGGTGGCCAGAGTGAGAGACGCAAACACGCAGCAGCTTTTTAAATTCACATCCACACGCTCATGCTGTATATGAGATTTCAAGATGTTGTTTTCTTTGCAGGTAGTGGCAGAGAAGGCTGAAGGTGATGGGTAGGTGCACGGTTGTGTTCATTTGTCGCATTAGCCACATTTCTCATGAACCAGACAGATTTTGCTGAAACTCTCAGAATTAATTATTGGATATGCATTTACATTTTATTAACCTTTGGAGTTAATCTCACTCAATATGGCTGCCACAGCTGAGCAACCTCGCCTTAACCTTAAATACAAAAATGGCTAAAATGCAGCCAATAGCACAGACATTGAGCTAACGTTTGGTGTGATGGCAGCCAAGAGTAATTCTCATCACTTTCCAATCTCACTGACTGAAGAAAATCTGTGTTTAAAATTTTGCCATTAACTATTGGAGTCAACTGGGACTGTCTGTTAGCAAAATATCTTGTGAACCACTGGACAGATTTAGTCAAACTCTCATAGGAATAATCAATGGCTGCGCAAAATGGCTGTAACTCAGTCAGTTTGACATATTTCAAAGTAAAACAGGTAGTAGACGCTGAGAGCCAACAACACATTCTTTATTGCGTCTTGCGATTTTCCCGAGACCGTAAATAATATCAAATATGAGGTTTGACCACAACAAATGTGCAACAACTTCATCCCTTTTCAGCAGATGGTTTTACTTTGAAAATCGGGCATGAAATTGTGTGAAAATCAAAAGTCAAAAGTCAAAGTCAACTTTATTGTCAGATCTGCAATATGTACTGTACAGGACATACACAGGACCGAAATTGCGTTTCTCTCAGTCCCTCGGTGCAACAGTAAACATCTAAACATTGAAACACTGAAACATATAATAATAGACATAAGCATAAAATAGTAAAACTAACACTGTCCTGAGTTTTTGCATAGTGGTATAAGAGTATGAAAATTTACACCAACTCTAAAACTAAAACATTAAACATTTAATGAACATAAAATTTACACCAACTCTAAAACTAAAACATTAAACATTTAATGAACATAATACTGTCCTGAGTTGTGACTCCATTTACGGTAAATAAGACTAGGCTTATCCACCTTATTCCTGAGGGTGTCACTGTAGAAGCGATAATGTGCCGTACTTCCGTTTGACCCCGGAAGTAGAATTTTTGCATTGGCTCCTCGTTGTTTGCTTGCTAATCTGCGCGCATCGTAGAAGTTCTGTTGAAGTTCTGTTTTCTGTTATTTCGAGCTAATATTGTCACGAAGATGTCTTGAGGAGCTCGGGTACCTGTTGCGCTGTTCATGGCTGTATGAATAATCACACGAAGCTGAATTTGTGGCTGCAACTAGTGTGTGTTGAACATGCTCCGAAAACAAAAACCTGCATCCTTCTTTGTGGCTGGGCTACGAGAAACCACCTGAAAAAAGACTCTGTATCCTCCAGATGATCGAGAACACCAGGTATGATTTAAGAGACAGCTTTTAGTGTTATGATTTTATGTAGTCAGTGATTAAATGATACTAATATTTTCGTTCATAACTGGCAAATAAACACACGCACCTATATGTATGCTGTGTGTGCGTTTATTTATACATATCTATCTATATATCTATATATATATATAATATAGGTGTGTGTTTATATATATATATATATATATATATATATATATATATATATATATATATATATATATATATATATATATATATATATATATATATATATATATATATATATATATATATATATATATATATAATATAGGTGTGTGTGTGTGTGTTCATAAATGAACCCTAATGTTTGTATACTGTACTTTTACTTTCAGATGGGCTTGATGAGAGTGTGGAGCTGCTCAACACCACCAGTCACATGCAGCATGACTGTTGGAATGTGGATTGACATAATGTCAGAACAAACCAACAACCTTATTCTATGGTTGCCCCGTGAAACAATTAAAGCAACATGTTTTGCAGAAAGCTAAAAACTTGGACTCCAGAAGTGAATCATACATGCAAATAACACTGTGAAATATTTATTGGCTGTTTCTCCCTCTGGAATAATCATGTTTATTTCAGATGCTTATGGTGGTAAATGCAGTGACAGGTATATAACACAGAACTCTGGGTTTCTGGACTATCTGCGTGCTGGAGATGAGGTGATGGGTGATCGTGGTTTCACAGTGAGGGACCTGCTGCAAGAGCTATGGTGTCAATGTAATCGTTCCAGCATTCACACGCAAAGGATGCCAGCTTATTTCAAGTGAGAAGTGAGAAGACATTAAATGTAAACATTTTTCTCAAACATGTACAGTACTGGTGTACTTGCTGTAAACGTAACACAACTCAACATGTTTTTTAAAGGATGCAATGTTAACTATATTACATTAGAAAAGTATTTGCTAAAATGATTCATTTGTTATGTACAATAGTTGACTGTTAACCTTCTTACAAGGTTAGGTTTTTGTGTGCACTATATCAGTTAATTTTGGATTAAACTACTGTTTCTATCTAAATGTCACTTTTGTCATTATCAAGTTTTTAAAGATCGTTTCCTGTCTATTTCATTATTTGTTTTCATTTACTGTATTTTATTAAAAGTTCTCAAGGTGCTTCATTTGTGAATCAGTAAAGTATTTGTCAAAAGAAATGTCAAGCTCCAGGTGCTCAGTTGGTGTCCAGATAAACATCTTGCAGCTCAAAAGTCCAAAGCAACATCATTGTTAGCTGGACCTGGAGATGTGGATTTTTAATGCTTAGACTGGGCTTTATGTTTGTTTAAATAAAGTGTCCCACCTCTCTTAACATAACAGGACCAACCTTGTTACTGTGAAGATACTAGTAAGCTTCAGAGCTTTTCAGATTGCTCATCGCTTCGCCATCTGAAGCAACTGTCAAAGTAGCTAAGTATGCTAGTAGCTAAACATGCTAGTCTACGTTATTTTCGGCCACTTCTTCAAGTCGTCCTCCCACCCCTCAACAGCTGTAGGTAGCGGTAAAACAATATCTCTACATTTGAGTTGTGATAGTTTATGTTCCCACATATTTTATGACCTAAAACCTCTGACGAAAACCGGTTAGCGCGTTGCTAGCGTGTAACAAAAGTGCCGGTTCTGACTTTCAGCGGAAGTCGTTCACATAATTCGCGCAAGGCATCATGGGGCGTAGGAATAAGGTGGATAAATAAATATTTGTGTTCTTATTTTCTTCTTAATAGGAAACAAATGTTTTTCACAGCGTGAATACAGAAGGTTTTTTTCATTCAACCTTTATTTATACAGATGAATCACATTGAGCCTCGTGGACTCATTTACAAGACATGTTTAAATAATAGATAAGAAAGATAATAAATGAAATAAAGTGAATGGTACACACGAGGGTTCTGACATATTCAATCACACTAAATCTTTGTCTTTTAAGTTTTTAACATTGTCCAGCTGAACCGTTTTGCATAATTTCTACAGACTAGGCAACATTGTTAACAGTGTCCTTCCATTTTCAGTTTCATATCTGCCACTCAGAAGCCAGACAGTGAATGTAAGTTTTAGTTTGGCCAGATGAGTGAAATGATTTTATCAGGTTGTTGTACTTTTTACTGATTAGTTGTGGTTTTAACCCCAGGTGCCTGGACCCTGCCTGTGATTCTGCTTCCAACTGACGAGGTAAGCTTAGTTGTTACATTTTTCTTTCCAAAAAACATGATTAAAATCCGCTGTAATGGATTTCTTGTTTGTCAGATCAAAGACCCAAATATGATAAAAGAAAACTACGAGGAGTACGTTGTTGAGTTCAGCATCAGCATCGTTGACCCGACGTACAGCGAGCTGCTCAGCGACCCCGCGGCGCCGCAGTACAACAACATCACCAAAGAGCTCAAAGACAAAGTGAGACTATATTCCTTGCAGGTCTCTACAGGGACGTTCAGTTATGTCAAAGTTCTGGCTGGGTTCTGTCCATAATCTGCTCCTAACTATCTTAGCTTTGAGTTCAGAGCTTGATGCATTGTGGGAGAAAAAAGCCTTGATGTTTAATGCTATACTCTAGCAACCCTAACAATATCCTTTACTGAAACACAACCCCACAGTGCTGCCACCACTGCTGCAAAAGGGAATGGAAATAACATTGTTTCCAGATATGATACTAATTACTGTACATTCTTACATGTCATTAATGTTTAATTTTTTATTTGAACTCTTTTCTTCCCTCCATAGATGATCCACGTCTTTGAAAAAGTCCCAGGGTTCAAAGAAATACGTGTTCTGGGATTTCGGTGGGTTGAAAAGGTTTGAGCTCGTAGGTTTTAGTCAAGGGCTGAATGATGGTGCAGTTGGTTGAGCTGTTGCCCCTCAGCAAGAAGGTCGCTGAATCAAATCCTGGCCCGGGGCCTTTCTGAGTGGAGTTTGCATGTTCTTTCCGTGCTGTATGGGTTTTCTCCAAGTACTCCGGTGTCCTCCCACAGACCAAAATCATGCATGTTAGACTGATTGGTAACTCTACATTGTCCCTAGTTGTAAGTGAAAGAGTGAATGGTTGTCTTGTTTGTCTCTATGTGATGGACTGGAGACCTGTCCAGGGTGAACTCCACCTCTCACACAGTGACTGCTGGATATAACCAGTGACCCTCGTGACCTGAAAAGGAAGAAGCGAGTAAAGATGATGGATGGATGGTTTTAGTCAAGCTTACCGGGGACTACTCTGACAAAATAAAAAAAAAACAAGGACCTCAAAAAAACCAATACAGGCAGTCCTCGACTTACGACAGTCTCGAGTTACGACATTTTGCGGTTACGATGCATCTCCCATTTTAAATAAAATAAAAATTTGAAAATGTATTTTGAAAAGCTGAGTTACGCAGTTTCCGGTTTTACGTTATTAACATAGCTGCGGAGGAATGCTACACATTAAGGCCCCGGTATAGCTCTGCGTACGGTAGTACGCCGCTGTACGCCGTACGTACGCAGAGGCACAAGCGTATCCCCGCAGGGCATGTACGCGGCAAGCTCAAATTTTACGACCGCGTACGTGAGGCGCGTTGTCCTCACAATAAACTGCCTGGCGCCGGACTGTTTTGTATGAGACACAAATGTATTAAATTCCCCTTCTTCATCCCTGATCTGGACTTTTCTTTTGTTTGTTTTTTGCCAAAAGTCAAGTGATCGCTTCCTCCTCCGCTGACTCCATGACTGAAATGATGAGGAAATGAATGAATTTGTCACGAGCGAACTAAACTCATGTCCAACGTGGCTGCGCGAGGCTCTGCATATTTCCTGGTGTTCTGGTGTGCTGGACCAGCGCTCCCTGTTTTTATTTTATTTTTTAGAACTTTTTATTAACATATAAACACAGAACACCGCTGCGGCAGAAGCTGTGTGAAGTGCCTTTTTTTCCCCCCACCCGACCTGTCAATCAATTCAGTAGGCGTGTCAGCAAATGACCAATCAGCGACCTCAATTTGTCCCGTAGGTAAACGCTCCGCCCTGCTGTTGCTCAAATGACGTCAAGCATTTGGAGCGAAAACGCGAGCATTAACGCGAGAACGAACGCAGAGCTATACTGTGAACTGCCTGCGCACAGAACGCGCGCGTAGAGCGGCGTTCGGCAAAACGCAGAGCTATACTGGGGCCTGTACTCTCTAAAAAAGCTAAGTCTGGTCCTCTGGACATTCAAAAAAACAAAACAAAACTGTACTGTGAATGCGGTTTTACGTCGTATACAAATGCAGAATACGGAGGAGGGACGGAGGAAAGGCTTCACCAGCATTCCAGTAGGAAATTAACTATTTTTCCCTTCATTATGGCTCCCAAATGTGTGTTTTTTGATAATTATGTAGGGTACTGTGTTAGGATAGGCTAAGTGCTTGGTAAATTACAGTACTGTACGTATAAGGTGAAGTATTTACGTATGTTCCGACTTATATCGAAATTCGGGTTACGACGCAGAGCAAGAACGTAACTCCGTCGTAAGTCGGGGACTACCTGTACTGATCTTGTTCGTTCCCCTCAAAAGTCATTTAGAGTCATTATCTTCTGAGAAACTATGACTAAGAGCTGACACAATAAACTCTTTTTGGTGTGACGTTGAGTCTGTGAAGAGGGTTTCTGACACGGTTTGTTGTGTTGGTCAGATCGGAGGACGTGTCTATGCGTTGTGCTGTGGTGTTTAACGGGGAAACCCAGCTCGGTGATGATCCTGAGGGTTTGGTGGAAGACGCTGACTCAAAAACAAACCAGGATGCAAATGCGCCAAAACTGAAGCACATCATCGTGACGGCCTTAAAACAGGAGCCAACACTCCTGATGGACATACAAACACTCAGCTTCGAGGCTGGTAAGCAGAATCACAATAAACTAGGGATGCATGATATTATCGGCGCGATATCGATATCAGCTGATATTAGCGATAAAGTTCAGACATCGGCCATCCATCAAATAACTCACCGATACGAAAAGTGCTGTTTTTGTATGACAACCCAGTGACCAGGCAGCCCGCAGTGCCAGCACAACGTTATGACATCACGTTGAGTTTAGATTTGTGAACATTTACAAATTTACACTGTTCCAGTGTTGTCATTGTGTTAGAGAGAGTAAATGTCATCAATACATTTGACAGTAAACATAATCCAAGTTGAAGTGTTGCATCATTTTCAGCTCCTTTTTGGCATCTGCATTTGGTAGCAGGTCAAACTGACAAAGACCATGCAGAATAATGTAGTTTTTTTTAAATTCCACAACAGAAAAAGCTATGTAGTCTCTGTAAGTAGGTCCAAGGAAAAAAATATTGGAATTGATATTGGTTATCGGCCAAATAAATTTTAACATATCGGCATATCGAGTATCAGCCAAAAATCCAATTTCGTGCATCCCTACAATAAACTCTGCAGGTTGATGATAAAATGGAAACGTTTAACCCACTTTTCTTTGCAGTAACTACAGTTTATCCAGTGGCAGAGCTTGAAATGAACCCCATTGAGGAGGCGGCAGCAGAGAATGAACCGGACGATGTCAACACTCCCACCCAAAGTTTATTCCCCACCGTGGCGGTGATCAAAAACTGGCTTGAAGGTCCATTTACTGCCAAACCAGAAACGCACACCTTTGTGCCTTTAAACCCCAACATCCTCACCGAGGCCACACCTGCTGAGACTCCTTTAGTGGTCGCTACAGAAGATGAGTCCACAAAAACAGCGGAAACCAAGACGGAAGAGGAGGCAGGGATGGAGGAGATTACTGAACACATCGACGAAGGTGAGGCTGCGTCTGAGGAGCAGCTAAGATGGGATATCAAGGAGAGCCAAGTTTAAAAATTTAAAGCTTTATTGATTAATCAAACATTAGACTGCGGTGTGGACTCCATTTAGAGGTATTGATGGATAGTGGGTATGACGTTTGGAAATGAGAACCTGAACCACACTTAGTGCGGGGTTCTTGTAGCTTGATTGTGTTAATGGTGGGGCGGTGGTTTGAGGAGGAGCTGCAGACCTGAGCTGCAGGAACAACGTACTCCAATAAAAAAAAAAAGAGGAAATCCTGAATTAGGCACAAAAACAACAAATACTGAGAAGCTTGAATACTTTAGGGTCACTAACCTTTTCGAAACTGAGAGCTACTTCGTGGGTACAAAGTCATACAAAGGGCACCAGTTTGATAAACTCTTTGGAAATAAAGCGTAAATTGAATTTTTTTATAATAAACATATTTTTAAGAACATATTTTTAAGATAGACATTTTAATATATATATATAAATACAAAAAAAGAATAACAACTGAATAAAATGAAATTTTAAATGCAGCGTAGTAGTGAGTTGTGCTATTTTTAGAAATGGTCCTTGGGAGGCACCCGGGTGCGCGCGGGCACCGCATGTTGGTGACCCCTGGTTTAAAGACTGCATGGGACAGGAAGTGTTATTTAAAATTATATTGCAAATGATTACAACTAATCGATTACAATAACGATTCCCCATCCTTTTTAATGTTGGCCCAATCTCTGAGTGCAACTTGATTTACACTATAGCAAGTGTCCCATGAAAGTCAATCTGTATTAACTATGACACATCAGGTCTAGTTACAGCGTGCAGAAGGAAAACTCATTTTGCTCAGGAAATAGAAGTGGAAGCACAATTAGACGTGGTCTCATCTTGCACACCTGATGCGTCTGAACTTATTACAGAACTCATGCTGGGCTAACAAACTTTAGCTCAAGTGCTAGGGGGGTGCCAAATGTATGCCAAATGCTTTACAGCCCATCTGCAAAGTTTTATATGCCGTTACAAATGCAAGGACTGTTGAGTTAGAAAATGCTGTGTGCTTCACAGAACATGCACCAAGTTTGATTCGCTTTATTCAAAACTTTTATGACGTGATGGTTTCAACTACTGTGCAATAAAACTAAAACATTAGTTTGACACTTTCTATAAGAGCCATATTGTCAAGAAAAACATTTTTACTGATGGACACAAATGCAGGTATGAGTCATATTTACATTTAAATTCCCAACACTAACAAAGTGCCTATGGTGCAATAAACCACACTTACGTCTGCTTGTTATTATTGTTATTTCTAGCACAGCTTATAAGTACATAAAAAATGCACCAGTCTTGTTTTTGTTCCACGAACGCACCAGATGATGTCATATTTTAAAATGTGGTAGCATAAGGTTTTCAGATACCACATCAAGCATAAAATATTTAATATAAAACATATCCACTCAGCTCTCAAAAAATGTTGCATTCACAGAAAATATTAGCAGTTTGTAGCTTCTTTTAAAGCAACAAATTATTACATTTGTTGAGATTGGAGGCTGTTTCTCTGCTTCAAAGTTAAACCAGTTAAATCTTGACTTTATAGTCTTACATTTACACTTTTTACTTTATTTAGCCTTTTTATTATAGTACTTTCTTGTGCTGTAGCTGAATATTTGAAATAAAACAGAACTGCACCTATATTCACAATGGAAATAGGGATAGAGTCTTACAATGAGAGCAAAGGACTGTGGTTCCGTAGAGAGAAACTAAAATGTAACCTATAGTATGTCAAAGGTTTACCACGGTGGAGTAAATAATAACAGGAGTGAATGGAGGTAGCCTTGACGGGGAAAAAAAACTGAGCAGGGGTGTTAAGGAAATGTTAATATTTAGCCTTGAACAAGCTGTTAAACCCCATCAGTTATAAAAGAGCCAAGTAAACTGCAACTGTATATCACATCAACATGCACGAGTGTCAACAAGGTTGGACACAGTTCAGGGACCTGCTTCCTTTTTTCCTTAATCAAAACCTTCTATATCCTTTAGAGGACGTTCAATGGCATTAGCCCATTACCTTAACCCTAAACTGTCCCAAGTAAACCACAGCATAAGTCATGATCAAACCTTCATTTCAACCAAAAAAAGAAAACAAAACTGGTTTTAACCCAAAAAAACTGTTCTTTGCATGGGTATGACAAACCAACACATCCTGACTTTTCCGATGGGTCCTTCCTCCGATGGACTAACATTCTAATTTTCAAAGTTCGTTGAAGGTGTTTAAATAGGAGGTCAGAGCCACTTCTGTGGTTTCATGTGTTTTATACAGGCTCTCACAACATTTTACACAAATCAAAAAAAGGCATTCAATACAGAAACAACTGGACTTTATTTGTAACAGAAGACGTTTCGCTTCTCATCCGAGGATTCTCAATTCAAAAAGCAGCTCTTTGAATTGAGAAAGCACCTCGGATGAGAAGCGAAACATCTTTTGTTACAAATAAAGTCCAGTTGTTTCTGTATTGAACGCCTTTTTTTGATTTGATCATGTCCTGGATGACTGAGAATCTTCACCAGTATTTTACACAAACCTACTCAATGGAAAGCCATGTACAACCATTCCCTGGTCTTGATACATCCAGAGACTACGAGCTTATTTTGCAGACATGCGCCAGCATAACTAAATCTGTGTACAATTTTCCTTCTTCCACATGTAATTTTGTTGTGTTCTTTTTTGCTTTCCAAGAGCCTGAACTGGCAAATGCAGACAGTGACGAACATCCAGAAGATCTCAGTGTTGGAACACCAGGCTCCCACTCTGATGAAGTGACCACTGATGCACCTACTGAAGTTAACTTCAACCCCTTGGAATCTACATCTCCCACAGTCACGGACACCACAGTTTCCACTCCTTCACCCGCTGGAGACTCAATTCAGAGCGGTGAACCAGAAGCAGGCGTGGAGCCTTTACCATCCCCTTTGGACATAGACGAACCCTCTGAAGATGGATATGATCTGAGTGGAGGGTTTAGTGGAAGGACCCCCCTCACAGCACTGGAAGCCGTATCAAGTCAGAGCGAGACAGAGGCCAAGGTAACGGAGTCACTGGAGGAGGAGAGTGGTAGCGGATTTGCCTCGGAGTCTGATGAACGCCCGTACGAATCCACAGCCACACCTTCCATGAGACAAGCCAGCACGCCGATGATGGCAGCGGTGGACAGGAGTAAAGAGTTGGTGGTTTTCTTTAGCTTGAGGGTCACTAACATGATGTTTTCTGATGACCTGTTCAACAAGAGCTCACCTGAGTATAAGTCACTGGAGAATACCTTTCTTGAGCTGGTAGGTACACAAGCTTTCGTCTTGGATATCATTATTCTCCATGCTTTAGTCTCTTACTTCCTGTTGTAACTTAAAAATTGTTGCAAGACAATATTTTGGGTGAAATAGTATTTTGACACGTGTAGAGAAAATGACAACCCATAGGTTTGAACGTATTCTTCATTGTGCAGCCTTATCTTTGCAGTATATTTTTCCAAAAATACATTTTTATTTTATAAAAGTTTGATTTAATCAGGGTTAAATCTGCAGTAGATGAAGACTTTTTATATCCAAAGAGCACCACGTCAATAGTGTAGAGGAAGCTCTGGTGAAATTGTTCTGTTCTACGTAGACACAGCACTCTGGGTCCAGAAACTCACCAAACCCTGGAGCATCCAGGAAATCTGAGCCTAGGAGACAGACGACTTTAGCCTCCATACCGGTATCTTCTGTTGGTTTTTATTGTTTTTTCCATATTGGAACTTCTTCACCAAGCCTCAGAGAGAGCACAACCCTGCTGTCTTTTCACTAACATTTTCCAAATGCAGTATTTAAAACTCTGAAAGCTCCCAGACATTTCTAACATTTTAACATTTCTCAGCTTTGCTTTCACTCTTGCATTATGCTGTGAGCTGTTCTGCCACAGAGACGGATGCCTGGTGGTTTTCTCTCTAAACCTGATGAGCTTGTCTCTTATGTTGCCTTAATGTTTTGCAGTGTTGTTTCATGAACTGTGACAAATCTATTCAACTAACGTGCAGCGTAGCCTCGATTTGTGCTGCTTATGTGTAATTTAATACAGTGACCCTGAGGTGTAAATGAACAACATTAGAAAAAACAATTACATTTGAAAAAAAACAAACAAAACGGAATTACAGTACATTTGAAAAAACAAAACCACCATGGCCATGGTCTTGAGTCAGAAAAGGGTAGAGTGCCCTCTCCGGGTCAGGGAGGAGGTCCTGCCCCAAGTGGAGGAGTTTAAGTATCTAGGGATCTTGTTCACAATTGAGGGAAAAATGGAGCGAGAGATCGATAGGCGGATAGGTGCAGCGTCCGCAGTGAAGCGGGTGCAGTGAAGAGAGAGCTGACTCAAAAGGCGAAGCTCTCAATTTACTAGTCGATCTATGCTCCTACACTCATCTATGGTCACGAGCTTTGGGTTGTGACCGAAAGAACGAGATCTTGGATACAAGCGGCCAAAATGAGTTTTCTCCGCAGGGTGTCTGGGCTCTCTTAGAGATAAGGTGAGAAGCTCAGTCATCCGGGAGGGACTAAAAGTCAAAGTCAAAGTCAACTTTATTGTCAAAACTGCAATATGTACAGGACATACACAGGATTGAAATTGCATTCCTCTCTGTCCCTCGGTGCAACAGTAAACATTTAAACACTAAAACACTAAAACATTTAATAAACATAAGCATAAAATACCCTGATACATGCTCAATAATCCAGGTAGAAAAATCTAAAAAAGCTAAGTCTGGTCCTCTGAACATTCAAAAAAACAAAACAAAACGAAGCAAAAAAATTGTAAAAAACGTTTCGTCTTCGTAGAAACGTGTCGCCTTTCATCCGAAAGACGACACGTTTCTACAATTTTTTTTGCTTTGTTTTGTTTTGTTTGTTTGAATGTCCAGAGGACCAGACTTAGCTTTTTTAGAGCTTTGTGTTATGTTTGACTTTAAAGAAATATTGTCTAACTGTACAAACTGTAAAGTATTCAATCAAAGAGGTGGAGTGAACAAAGAAATGAGCGATTATCAATGATTTTTCAGTGATTGGAAGAGGTATTTTTACAGTTGTGAAAGACAAGTGTGTCTTTGTGTCTCATTAGTGAGCTGTGGCGACAGCAAAACAACATGGAGCGACACTTGACCAGCTAACATGTTAGCTTCAATGCTAACTACCCCCCGGTGGCTCACGACAGGAAGAAGAAGAGTTAAAGGCAGCTTTGAGCAAACACCAGACATTTTTCATGAGATATTTTCAAATGTGGAGCTCTTGATAAAAATAAAATAAAAAACGATGAAATATTAAATTCTTTAAAGAGTAAAGAATGTGATAAGTTAAAAATGCTGCAGATCTGAGGATCAGTACTACGGTAATGTCATGATTCATTTAAAAATGTCAGTTTTTATATACTGTATTACATTACTGATACTGTGTACCCGTGCAAAAAATAAAACTGACACGGTGTACCTACAAGAGTTAAGAGTTCTGAAATGTTACAAACACAACAGTTAGAGCAAGCAGGGCTTGATTGGAAGATTTTTATTAATAGTTCCCTAAAAATGTTACAGAAGTTATTAATTAATAGGAAAAATAAGTATTTTGAATGAATGTTACAAGTATCCTGATACATGCTCAATAATCCAGGTAGAAAAATCTAAAAAAAGTTAAATCTGGTCCTCTGGACCAGATTTAACTTTTTTTAGAGACTGTTACAAGTGTTCATTCCTACAAAACTGTTAATAAAATATTTATAAAATACACTGAATTTCAAATGTTACTGATTGAGATCAACATAAAAGGAATAGTATTTTATGTTAAAATATTGTTTTTTTGCTGTAGTACCGTATTTTTCCGAGTGTAGGTCGCACCTTTTTATCATTTTTTCATGGCCTGCGACCTATACTCAGGTGCGACCTATATATGGCTTTTTATCACTTTCGGCGAAACAAATTTTTAAATCCAGCTCATTTCACCATTACGTTCATTTATTAAGGAAAAGTTCAGCTCAGACACATATTTGCTAGTCTGGTTAAAACCAGACCCTTGTCCTTCACTTCGCTTCGTACTAGGGTCTGGGACTTCTCCCATAGACAACGATTTCTCCGGTAGATTTTTGACCGGACCAATCAGAGAACAGAAGGCGGAGTTTTGAACGACGTCGACTGACGTCGTCAGTTAAAATGGCTGCCGCCACGAAGGAATTTTCAAGAAAACAAGGTAAAAAACTATTATTTCTTTGCTGAGAAAAAATATATTTCTTAGCTGACGTTATATCAGAAGTGTTCCTGAGCTTAACAGTTCCTAAATCAATTCACGAAATGGTCAAATCTGCTGGATTTAAATTGTTTCGGTTTGACATTTTCCAAACAGCCTCGGGTGCGCTACGAAAATAAATTATAAAAAATCGAATTTTATCTCAAATGTTTCATCCAGGCCAACAGTCAGTAAATTAGAGCCATATAATTACACACTGGTAGCAGAAAAAATATCCACCGAGTGGTTTCTGAGCTATTTATCTGATAGCCTGGACCTCGCCAGGCTAAACTAACAAAACTCCGCCTTCTGTTCTCTGATTGGTCCGGTCAAAAATCTACCGGAGAAATCGTTGTCTATGGGAGAAGTCCCAGACCCTAGTATGAAGCAAAGTGAAGGACAAGGGTCTGGTTTTAACCAGGCTACATATTTGCTATAATTTTTATCAAACAAATACAGTAATTGTTTTTAGTGTTAATCTTCTTAAAAGCCTTGCTGTGCACTCCTGTGGCAGACATTTGCAGCAGAGCTAAACGTAGGTGCGACCTATCTAGGGATTTTTCCAGTCTATTGGTAATAATTGGACAATGCGACCTATACTCCAGTGCGACCTATACTCCGAAAAATACGGTAATTCATCAATTATGAATTACCGTATCCTTGTTGGGATTGGAACCCATCTCAGCTGCTTTTGGTGAAGACGGGGGACACCCAGGACAGGTCTCCAGCCCACCACAGAGACACAAACAACCATCCACACTCCCAGACACAGCTGACAATTAGTCGCACAGAAGAGCTCAAAAAGAGATTAAAAATGAGGACTCAAGTTCTCAATGGAGAGTTCTGATCACTACTTATCAATAAAATGAATCATATTTATCATGCTAAAGCCTTACTGATAATCACTGTGGAGTCTTTAATAATATAGATGAGATGTTTTTCATTTACCCTTTATTTATATAGGTACCGGTAGTCTCATTGAGCCATGAGAACTCATTTTCATGTGTGATCATATGTGATTAGGCAGTTATATATTCACATACCGGTATATGTAAATGTATTATTATTAATACTTGTTATGTCCCTTTTGAACACAACATATTTAATGGACACAAGACAAAAAGAAGGTTAAATAAAAGTTTATTTTTCAGTTTTTGTTTCCCCTGGCAGCGGGCGAGGTCTCAGCAGCCGGCTCCCTTCTGTGGAGAAAACAAAAGGAACAGGAGCTCACCTTCTTCTTTGCCCCGTGTCACACACAAAAAAAAAACAAAGTAGTAAATGAAAGATGGACCTGATGAGTTGGCGAAAATCAAAATAACGACACCTGACAGGGCCAACCCCGGTTAGGGTCGTCGAAGCCTGTCAGAGCGTCGGTCTAATGGTCAAAAACCCTAACTCCCAGCTATTATGTTGGAACGAAAATGGGACTACCAAACTCACCAGGTCAAAAAAGTACCCGCAACAACAACAAAAAAATGTACGTCCACCAACACCAGCTGACCCTCCACAGTCAATCAAACAACAGCTGCTAGTTTGCACTAGAGCTCCCACGAGCAAGCACCTGCTCAAACAACTCCCTTTTGGAGCAATAACCAAACGGCCAGGGTGGGCGGAGAACACACCTGATCTCAACAATCTGCTTCACAGACTCTTCTTCCTTTCACCAAAATTCAGCTTCCTCTCTCCTAACCTCCACGCTCTGCAGATCTCTGCCCAACATACTTATAGGCGTGATCAACATGCAGTCCACTAGAGTGGAGTACGGTAATCGAGCCTGATTCAAATCAGGCTTTAAAAAGGGTGTTTATAACCACGTGTCGCAGATGGCAGCCAACAAAACATAATGGGGTTTAAATACAATGTGCCTTGGTACATAACAACTATAATTAAAGGTGGGCCGTGCAAATTTGTTTGGATCAAACAAGTAGCCGCTAGTGTCACTTGGTCCCACTGAAGTAGTCAGTCTCAAAAAGGTCGGCAACTCCTAGTTTAGGAGCTACAGCTGAAAATGCTTGATCACCTCTGTGGACCAGCCTGGATCTTAATAATAATAATAAATAATAAATAAATAAATAACATTAATAATAATAATAATGCATTATATTTGAAGGTGCCTTTCAAATCCCTCAAGGTCACTGAACAAGAAATACAAAGATAAAAACAACAAAACAATTAAAAGGCAGATACTGTATCCATAAAATCAAACACAATTATGGTAGAATACATAATGACAGAGCAGAGAATCAGAATTACGGATGTGCTATGGAAAAGCGTTCCAGAGACATGTGGGTTTGCAGAATGCTCTGGGTCCCATGGTTGTCATGCAGGCAGGAGGTATAACAAGAGAAATGGATAAGGAGGAACAAAGACTTCTGGCTGGTGTGTAATAACAAAGAAGATCAGTGAGGTACCGAGGTGCCAAGTTATGGAGAGCTTTGAAAGTGAGGATAATCTTGACGTCAATGTGATATTTTATGGGTAACCACTGAAGATGTTTAAGGATAAGGGTGATGAGTTCCTTTGAAGTAGTTCTGGTGATGATCTAACCAGCTGTATTTTGGACAAGCTGAAGTTTATGGATGATTGATTTTAAGAGAAAAACCAGAGAGGAGGGAGTCACGGTAATCTAACCGAGAGGTGACAAGAGCATTGATAAGGATGGCTGTACTGGTGGGAGTAAGAAATGAAAGGAGACAATTGATGTTTCAAAGATGAAAATATGCAGACCGAGTAATGTTACTGAAATGAGATTCAAAAGATAAAGTGCTATCAAAGATGACACCAGACTTTTACCTGTAGGGGAGGGAGAAACTGGAATACAGTAGTCAACTTTAATTGTGAAACTATTACATTAGGATAAGGTAGACTTGGTGCCAACAAGGAGTTTTGTTTTCTTGGAGGTAAGTCTAAGAACGTTTTGACTAAACCATAATTTTATTTCAGAGAGGCAGTCCGAAAGGAAGGATGGAGAGAGGGCGGTGTTGGGCTTGGTGGAGAAGTAGAGCTGGGTGTTGTCCACATAGCAATGAAAATTAAAATCAAATGTTCTAAAAATGAGACCAAGTGAAAGAAGATAAATAGCAGAGGACCGAGAACAGAACCATGAGGTACACCTGAAATAACTGGGGAGGACTGTGACTTGAAATTCTTAAGTTGGACAAAGTGCTGACGGTCCGAGAGACAAGATTGAAAACATTTCAGAACGATGCCCGAAAAACCAATGAAACATAATCTATCAAAAAGAATATCATGTGAAATGGTATCAAATGCTGCACTTAGTATGAGAAATGATAAAATTCCAGAGTCGGCAGCAATCAGGAGATCACTGGTGATTTTAAGCAAAGATGTCTCAGTGCTGTGGAGGGGGCGAAAAAAGGTTAAATCATGTCATGTGGACCAGTTTCTTTGAGAGAAACATGTATTCTTCCATGTGGAGGGGGCAGAAACCTGACTGAAGTTCTTCATACAGATTATCAGAAAGATAACTGTGAACCTGGGCTGCAACAGTTTTTTTTAATCTTGGGACTATTAAAAGCAAATGATCATTTGTGTCTAAACCTTTGCCACAAACATCACAAGCAGATAATTTGTGTTATGTGTGGGTTCTAATGTGTGTGTTTAAAGTTGACTTTTGTCCAAACATTTGTCCACAAACACCACAGCCAAATGGTTTATGTCCAGCGTGGCTTATCAAGTGTGAGTTTAAATTTGACTTGTGTCCAAACCTTTGTCCACATTCATCACAAACAAATCGTTTTTGTTTTGTGTGGATTATCATGTGTGAGTTTAAAGATGACTTGCGTCTAAACAAGTGTCCACAAACATCACAAGCAAATGGTTTCTGTCCTGTGTGAATTTCCATGTGTCTGGTTAAACGTGACTTGCATCCAAACTTATCTCCACAAAGATCGCAAAGAAATGGTTTCTGTCCTGTGTGAATCCTCATGTGTCTGTTTAAATATGCCTTGTATCCAAACTTATGTCCACAAAGATCACAAGTAAATGGTTTCTGCCCTGTGTGAATCCTCATGTGTCTGGTTAAATGTGACTTGTATCCAAACTTATGTTCACAAAGATCACAAGCAAACGGTTTCTGTCCGGTGTGAATTACCATGTGTGAGTTTAAAATTGACTTATCTTTAAACCTTTGTCCACAAACATCACAAGCAAACGGTTTCTGTCCAGTGTGAACCATCATGTGTCTGTTTAAATGTGACTTGTTTCCAAACTTATGTTCACAAACATCACAAGCAAATGGTTTCTGTCCTGTGTGAATCCTCATGTGTCTGTTTAAATGTGATTTGTATCCAAACTTATGTTCACAAAGATCACAAACAAATGGTTTCTGTCCTGTGTGAATCCTCATGTGTCTGTTTAAATGTGACTTGTATCCAAACTTATGTTCACAAAGATCACAAACAAATGGTTTCTGTCCTGTGTGGCTTATCATATGACTGTCCAGATGACTTTTTTTGTTAAATGTTTTTCCACAGTCATCACAACTAAATGATTTTTTTCTTGACTGGATTTTTTTGTTTGAGCCTTCATTTTTTTTCACTCTAGAACATTTCTTACTAACCAAACAACTTAAGGACTTTATTCTTGAATGACCCGTCTTGTTCCTCTGAACAGACGGCTTGTGGAGAAATTGTTTCTCACATTCAGAGAAGCTGTTAGATTTGTTGACAGTGTCTACACCTGAATCAGGAGCCCTGCTCTCCTTCCAGTCATTGCAACGATCTTCAGGTTCTGATCCAGAATGTGACGAGCCTTTCAGCTGAGTGTCAGGATCATTCATTTCCTCATCCTCCCCCTCACTGTCTTCGGTCTCTGGAGAGCTGAGATCATGTTTATGAGTATTTAGATCTGGGTTCCTGGTAGTTTCTGTTCCTTCACAGTCATCTCCACCAGTTGCTGCATTCATTTGGTCAGCTGAGCTACTGGTTGGAAGGTCTTCAACTTCCATTTGGTCCTGCTGAAGCTTCATATGGAGGGGCTCTGGGAAACAAACATTAAGGACAGCTGTAACTTTATATTCACACAAACATCACTTGATGAGTTGACTGATCAACTCAAAACAACATCTAACAGTGGACATCAGAAGATGGTAAAATAAATAGAACAGACATGTCAAGATGAAGACAGCATGCAAACAACTAAAACTACAAATCCCAGGATGTACTGGAACAACAAGTGCAGCAATACGAGTTCAGCCTTTCAAGCCTGCTTCTTTACCCAGATCAGCGTTTCCCCTACCATTATACAAGTGGGGTACCCAGCCCCGAATCCCCCACCCCAAACCACCTGCCGGCACTGACATGACACTAAACTAGCGGCTCACAACGCAGGTGCACTAGCTAAAAAGCTAAAGGCAGCCTCTTCCCTCATGCTGAACCATCAAGCTGAATGCACAACCGCCACTCGAAAACTACTGGAACAA
>JBBPBX010039704.1:3430-21043 GCA_038048925.1 Garcialebias charrua
TATATATATATATATATATATATATATATAGTTGGATAATATAATATATGGTCTAACACAGTTTTATTGGTTAAATTAACTAATATTTTACATTTCCATGTAATGTAGATGTTTTAATTTAAAGCATATAACTCAAAAGGAAGAATATTAAAGCTTTAACTTACAGTATAAGAAAACCCACACACTGGCAAACCTTTGCAGGAATTCAAGAAGTCGGAAACTTCTGCCTTGTGATGGATTTTTTAACCAAGAAAGCTCTAACTAAAATTTAATAACTATTCGCAAATGAGTTCTAGTTTCTATTTATACCCTGAATGAACTGAATGGGAAGGCAGTTGCCCAGGGCTTCCATTTGTAGAACTGATTTAAGTCCTGTTTAAGGCAGTGCAGTGGCATACAACGCTGAAACTCTGTGCCATTATTCAAGCAGCATGTCTGATATTGGTGTTGTGCATCTAATGTTAATTGAATAGTTAAGAGGAAATGGGTCTGCATGTGTGTGTGACATGGAGGATAGTGTGTTTGGGGGTGTCTCTATGTGCATACACTTAAAATCCAATGTGCTTCTAATGAGACACAAAGTACAGACAGCAGGTTGAGCGTGGGCTGGAAACCATGACAACGGCCTTGTGTTTCTAGACATGTGGGGAGAGAGAAAAAGAGAAAGAACCAGATTGTCATTTATAACAGTTATAGTGATCCAGCATAGGGAATGTTATTGATTTATCTAAAGTATGATAAATATAGGTAAACACTTTCATCCTTTTTGTACATGCGGTAACAAGTACACAGTCAGTGTAGACTCTCTTACAGCGCACTTATAAAACATGTGTATCCTGAAGGTTTTCCTTTAAAACCTCCCTCTTTTTGTATCACCACCCACACATATATCTAAAGTCTTCAACTTTAAGCAGTGTCTGTGTGTTTAGGGTGTGAGTTTGTTTATGATGAGTTCAAAATTCAACAGAAATGTGGCAGCAAGTATTTTGTTGGTTATACCTTTTATACATCTATTGAAAGATGGATGTTTTATGGTAGAGTCTCCATCTGTTCATATACGCACACAAACTTTCTCTTGTCCGGCCAGTGACTTCTAAATAATGCAGTCAAGATAATTTAATTACACTTCATACAAATTTGTACCACCATTAGAGAGCATGTTGTGTAATTTATTCATCAGCCATGCTATAACGTAACAAATGAAAGTCAACTGTTATACAAGGATTTTGCTTGTTTGTGCCATTGCCATAGTTGCTGTATAACAGTTTGTCGACGAGCATATAACGTGCAATATGCAGTACTTTTGTTTCATTTGAAGGAAAAAGGTGTAGCTACGATAAAATTAAGGTCTGTCTTTCTTTTATGGAATGTCATAGAAAGACATCTTATGATGAGAAGGGTTGACATTGAGATGAGTCCAAAATTAGGGATGCACGATGTTGGATTTTTGGCCGATATCCGATATGATAAAACTTATTTGGATGCTAACAGATACCGATACCAATATTTATATACTTTCTTTTGTCAGAACATAGCCCTCTTATTTAGACTTATTTGCTACAAAAATTGTGAAACAGTTGTAAGAGCTGGTGACATATATTCAGTAACAGCCATATGATATGCATAGAACTTTAATTTATATTAAACGAAAAGAGTTAAATGTTATTCATTAGCATTAGTCACCTGCGATGCTGTCTCACTTGTGGAGGCTTGTTCCAGGTTCCTATCTGCAGTGTGGGGTCCTCTGCACTCCTGTGCATGAAGGACAAGCTTTTGAAGTTCAAAGTTTTGTCTATCCATTGTGCCATAAGACTAATCATGCTAATGAGGCTAACACAACATCTAAATGTCTTTGGTAAAACTCACCCAACAAGTTGTGCTATCGGCTATTATCTTCTCAATGACATCGGAAATGACGGCTTGTAACTTGGTAAGGAAAAAAATATCTCAGACTGGGGACGATGTAGTAAGGCTCAACGTAGTCCAAAAATCTTCGGAATTCAACATCCTCAACAACAACAACAAAAAAAACTGCCACACTGCCAACATTTTGAATTTTTCTCTCTGCCGTGAGAGCAGGTAGGTGCGTGTGACATCATCACTTTGTGCTGCTGCTGCAGGCATTCTTGTCACTGGGTTGTCTTACAAAAACAGCACAGACAGTACGGATCGGGAGTAACACATCTAGCACCATCACATTGAACACAGGGGCCCCACAAGGATGTGTGCTGAGCCCCCTTCTATTCACCCTGCTAACACATGACTGCACACCATCGTACAGCTCCAACCACTTCATCAAGTTTGCGGATGACACAACAGTGGTAGGTCTCATCAGCAACAACGATGAGACGGACTACAGGAACGAGGTGAGCCGCCTGGCCTTGTGGTGCGGACACAACAATCTCACTCTCAACGTGGAGAAGACAAAGGAGATTGTTGTGGACTTCAGGAAGAGGGATGCCCAACATCCTCCTCTGACCATCAACAGCACCGCAGTGGAGAGAGTGGACAGCACCAAGTTCCTGGGAGTGCACGTCTCAAAGGACCTGTCCTGGAGCAGGAACACTGCAGCACTGGCAAAGAAGGCTCACCAGCGTCTCTACTTTCTCCGCAAGCTGAAAAGGGCTGGAGCTTCAACCCCCATCATGAGCACCTTCTACAGAGGTGCCATAGAAAGTGTCCTGACCAGCTGCATCACTGTGTGGTTTGGTGCATGTACTGCATCCTGCCGCAAGAGCCTCCAGCGCATTGTGAGAGCAGCTGAGAAGATCGTGGGCACCTCCTTGCCCTCACTGCAGGACTTACACAGCAAACGCCTCACTCGGAAAGCCCACCGCATGGCAGGTGATCCCACACACCCACTACACAGCTGCTTCAGACTGCTGCCATCAGGAAGGAGACTGAGGAGTCTCCAGGCTCGAACCAGCAGACTGAGAGACAGCTCTGTTCATCAGGCAGTCAGAATGCTAAACACTCTGCCTGCTCTGCCTCCCCTCCCATTTGAACTGCCTTAACACTAAAACTTTCTCACATACTATCACTCAACACAAAGTTTTTAACACTAGACTCTGTGTCACCAAACGGGTTTTCACTAAACTCTCGGTCATGTGCTCATACAGTTTGCACTACTTCTCATACTTGCACTAATGTCTGTATTACATCACTGCCTATAATCATAATACTGTTTACATTCTCTGTTTACATTTATTAATACTGTTTACTTTTATTACTACTGCTTACATGTAATTACTACTGTTTACATTTATTTACACTACTCTAATATCTACACCACTGCTGGTACATATACAGTGTGCTCTGAACGGTCTTATTTAGGGATGCCCAATGTGCCTTACTGCATATGCCACTTTTTGCCTCTACAACAACATCAACTACTACCTCATACATATACTGTGTACATTGACTCATACGCTGCTTTGCCACTTTGCAAATGTCAATGCTAGAAACCTTTAGTTTATTTTAGTTATACTTTTTATACTCTTTTTTTATACCACTATGCAAAAAAAAAAAAAAAAAAAAAAACAACTCAGGACAGTGTTAGTTTTACTATTTTTATGCTTATGTCTATTATTATATGTTTCAGTGTTTCAATGTTTAGATGTTTACTGTTGCACCGAGGGACTGAGAGAAACGCAATTTCGGTCCTGTGTATGTCCTGCACTGTACATATTGCAGATCTGACAATAAAGTTGACTTTGACTTTGACTTTGATATTTTATATCGGTGAGTTATTTTGATGGAATGTCCGATATAGAAATTTAACGCTAATATCACCCGATACCGATACCATGCCGATAATATTGTCCAACCCTACAAAAGTAATCAGTTGCAGGAGTTGACATACAGTAAGTGGTTTCCATTTATCCGAGACAACCTATTTTCGTCTCGGACAACCAGATCTCATGTCAAGGTTGTTTTGGTGGACAACCAAGTGAAATAGACATGGATGAAGTTCTACATCCCTGGGATATATTGTGATCTTGCACACCCACAAACAGACACGGTAAAAAAATATATAATAAAAACAACAACAACATTATCACCCTTTTGTTTTGGCAGTGGCCTGTAATTAATTATATTTATCTCTTTGTACTTTAATATTTAATTTAGGTAGCTCATCTGTTGTACATTTCAAAATGATGTGGTAACAAGAAATTAAACTGTTATCAAAAGAGCTTTTTAATGACATAATTCTAAATTGGTAACTCTAAATTGACCCTGGGTGTGAGTGAGACAGGTCCCTCTTGTAAAATGAGTCCCTGTGGCTCAACGAGGCTAGCCTGTATAAATAATGGTTGAATGAATGAATGAATACAAATAAAAGTTTATTATTATTATTATTATTATTATTATTACTGTGATTATGTTTTTTCAACAACCTAGTAAACAAAACAACTTGATATTATTATGAATGTGGTATTATAATGTGATACGATAAATAAGACTGACTTATCTAATAAGTATTAGACATGATTATTTTATTATTAAACTAGTGGGGCCCACTAAACACAGGAATAACAGTTATTTTTGTGCTTTTTATCTGTAGAACAAGAGAGTTTGCAGGCTGTCATGACACAGACGTCATTATTTAACCTTGCATTATTAGCTTGGGTCATGGGCACATAAGAAAATCTTCCATGGCACATTTTTATCTGTATAAATACTTAATAATTCAATGTTAATAGGAGCTAGTTACTTGCAAGGGGCTTTGTTTTCATTCTTCAGATCAATACAGTGTTAAGAAATAGTATAACACCACCAGTGAATTTATTTAGTATATAAAATTATTAATATTTGATCATTTTTTATAAGCAAATTTAAATAAATGTAGCCATCAGAGTCCAATACAATAACCAGGCAGCTAGCGCTAGCATGTTAACAAACAAACAAAGATAAAAACAAACTCACCACTTCCCACTTGCAGTCAGCTGATGGCTTTTTTCACAGAGCCATCTAATATCTGAGAGGCATATCAGTCAGAAATGCAAATAGATATTAGATAAAGGGCTTTCAATTATTTAAAACGTACCTGAGCAAGCCTGCTTGAGTCAATGCATGGCTCTGTAATCCCAGACAAAAAAAAAAAGACTGGACCGGAAGTACATTGTTCTGTATGTTCAGCTCACGTCAGACTCTTCAGGGCGTAGTAGATAACTGCGCCCTGAAGAGTCCCATTGTATTGTAAGGTCGTGGCATAACTACGCATGCGCCAATTATAACGAGAGTCAATGGATAGGATAAGAGCGCCCCCAAACCGGAAATACGTCACCAATCAGAAAATGTTTTTTGAAACAAACAATATAACTCATCATTACTCATAAACTATTTATCCTACTCAACTAAAAACATATGCATATATTTCGAAATATTTTTATGTTATTATTTCATTTCATTTTATTTTTATTTTTTATTATTCAATGTAAAATGGTCCAGAACTTCCAGTGGGGCGACGCCCTGGCGCCCTCTACAGTATTGGCCGGCCGCCCCTGGTCCACAGATGTTCTCCGATGGTGGTGGGGGTGGGGGTTAAGCAAGAGCAGAGCTTCTTGATTTACGTATCCACCACGAGCAATTTGAGATAAGTTGACTTGTCCAAGGTGGAGCGGGGAGGCGAAATTCCGATAACCAACAATTGTTTTGGGCAAGCCAACTCCTGATTTCATGTCTTCCTTCAGTTCTGCTGGTACACTCTGTGGCGTATCCAAACAGCCAGATTTGTAAACATTCCACCTGTCCGTGCTTGTTAGCCTTCTCCAAGGTCAGTTCCTTCATGCTGGTGAGTTCTAGGAGCTGCAAGTGGCCTATGATTCACAGAAATTGTGTCCAGTTTACAGTCCAGTTCACAAAGCAGATGTGTCTGAGCGCTCGAAGAACAGTTCAATCCTTCACATAATGCAGGCAGCCTAATTTTTGCCTAAACTGCTGCCAACATCTTCCTAATTTGTCGATTTTGGGACAAATTAATTTGTCGATATCCCAGGTATCCACCGATTCCAAAAGCAGAAACTCTGTTATCATAAATCCAATCATGTACATGTCTTCCACGTCATCAATGGATAATGCAAACATATTGCACATTATTTCATTTAATAAGATCAGTTTTAGTTCTATACTAACAGAGCAGTGTTTGGTAAAAATGGTGATGCCAAGTGAAATAAAGGATTTATTTTTTAAACTATAAACTACAGGTAGTCCTCGGATTACGACGGTCTCAAGTTACAACGTTTCGTGGTTACGACGCATCTCCCATTTACTATGAAAAGTGACGCTTTTACATCGTAAACAGAATGCGGAATATGGCGGATGGACCGGTTTTACGTCATAAACGTAGCGACGGAGGAATACTGCACTGTATACTATGAACGCAGTTTTGCGTCGTAAACGGAATGTGGAATATGGCGGATGGACCGGTTTTACAACGTAAACGTAGCTGCGGAGGAATACTGCACTGTATACTGTGAACGCGGTTTTACGTTGTAAACGGAATGCGGAATACGGCGGATGGACCGGTTTTACGTTGTAAAGCAGCAGCGGAAAATATTGTACAGTCCTGTTCGCGGTGCAGCGGCGGAAAATATTGTACTGTACGTAATGCAGCGGCGGAGGAATACTGTACTATACAGTGAACGCAATTTTACGTCGTAAACAGAATACGGCGTATGGACCGAGGACAGCGTCACCAGCATCACAGTAGGCCATTAACTCTTTTTGCCCTTGATTATGGCTCCCAAACATATGTGTTTTTTTATAATTATGTAGGGTACTGTGTTAGGATAGGCTAAGTGCTTGGTAATACAGTACTGTACATGTATATGGTGCAGTACGTACGTATTTTCCGACTTACGTCTTAAATCGGTTTACGACGACGCGTAGGAACGGATCAACGATGTAAGTCGAGGACTACCTGTATAGAATTTTATTGCAGTTGTTTTCTTACAACTAAGATATTGATTGACACGACTGCACACCATCATTCAGCTCCAACCACTTCATCAAGTTTGCGGACGACACAACAGTGGTAGGTCTCATCAGCAACAACGATGAGACAGACTACAGGAACGAGGTGAGCCGCCTGGCCTTGTGGTGCGGACACAACAATCTCACTCTCAACGTGGAGAAGACAAAGGAGATTGTTGTGGACTTCAGGAAGAGGGATGCCCAACATGCCCCTCTGACCATCAACAGCACCGCAGTGGAGAGAGTAGACAGCACCAAGTTCCTGGGAGTGCACGTCTCAGAGGACCTGTCCTGGAGCAGGAACACTGCATCACTGGCCAAGAAGGCTCACCAGCGTCTCTACTTTCTCCGCAAGCTGAAAAGGGCTGGAGCTTCAACCCCCATCATGTGCACCTTCTACAGAGGTGCCATAGAAAGTGTCCTGACCAGCTGCATCACTGTGTGGTTTGGTGCATGTACTGCATCCTGCCGCAAGAGCCTCCAGCGCATCGTGAGAGCAGCTGAGAAGATCGTCGGCACCTCCTTCCCCTCACTGCAGGACTTACACAGCAAACGCCTCACTCGGAAAGCCCTCTGCATGGCAGGTGATCCCACACACCCACTACACAGCTGCTTCAGACTGCTGCCATCAGGGAGGAGACTGAGGAGTCTCCAGGCTCGAACCAGCAGACTGAGAGACAGCTCTGTTCATCAGGCAGTCAGGATGCTAAACACTCTGCCTGCTCTGCCTCCCCTCCCATTTGAACTGCCTTAACACAAAAAACTTTCTCACACATTACCACACAACACAAAGATTTTAACACTGGACTCTGTGTCATCAAACGGGTTATTCACTAAACTCTCGGTCATGTGCTCATTCAGTTTGCACTACTTCTCATATTTGCACTAATGTTTGTATTACATTACTGCCTATAGTCATACTACTGTTTACATTCACTGTTTACATTTATTAATACTGTTTACATTTATTACTACTGTTTACATTTACACTACTTTTATATCTACACTACTGCTGATACATATACAGTATTCTCTGACTAGCCTTATTTAAGGATGCCCAATGTGCCTTATGTGCCTTACTGCATATGCCACTTTGCCTCTATACCAACATCAACTACCTCATACATATACTGTGTACATTAACTCATATGCTGCTTTGCCACTCTTTGCAAATGTCAATGCTAGAACCTTCAGTTTATTTTATAGATATACTTTTTATACTTTTTATACTACTATGCAAAAACTCAGGACAGTATTACACTTTTATTATTTCATTTTATGCTTATGTTCATTAAATGTTTAGTGTTTTAGTGTTGGTGTAAATTTTCATACTTTTATACTACTATGCAAAAACTCAGGACAGTGTTACACTTTTACTATTTTATGCTTATGTTTATTAAATGTTTCAGTGTTTTAGTGTTTAAATGGTTACTGTTGCACTGAGGGACTGAGAGAAACGCAATTTCAATCCTGTGTATGTCCTGTACATATTGCAGTTCTGACAATAAAGTTGACTTTGACTTTGACTTTGATAGTTTTATATTGCTCATTTGATAAGCAAATTATGTAGTAAAGTAACACTTTCGCAAGTTTTTGTACTTTCATTTTCAATCACGATAAATTACTTTACTGATGTGCCATTGACATACTCTAATGAATTGCTGTGTCTTAATTACATGTTAAAGAGATCTGATTTCAGTGATATTCTACACCTCCCACCATTTACACTTGTCTTCTAGAAAGAAATGTCATGTCCTCTCTGTGGTTCTTATTGTCACTTTCACTGACAGGTGTGAATGAAGCTTGTGAAACAATAAACCTTTTTTTTGTTTTTTTGCTTCGGGGTTAAATTATAGACACAAATCTTTTTCGGACCATCATTTTATCCCAAATGTCAAAACAGTCCACTGGTATAGCTGTACATGTAACTGTAAAATAAAATAAATACAAAAATTGTGTCCATGAGCTCAGATTGTGTTTTAGTCCTGTTGGCTTTAGTCAATAAGTCAAGTTAATCCAAGATGCTTCAGCTCAGAGTCAGTGTCTATTGAGGGATGTGACTAGAACTATCATAATAACAAATTTTGCTGGGCAATTAATTGTCTAAGAAATTATTGCGATAAACGATAATATTGTTAGAAATTTGACAATAATTTGTAATTGTCAAATTTAAGAAGGCGTGTTGTTTAATTTATGTGTGTAGTACCTTATTTGACCACTGGATGGCAGTATAAAACTTTTCAAACCGAAGGATGGATAGTGAGGGAGCGAGCATGTCTCTAAGAAAAATGTGAAGGAGGCCCCTTGACGTGACATGGGCTGTCTCTCATTCCAGTTTTTCGGTTCTCAAAATGGGGGATGCTCGGTGTGGTTTGAGCTCTTTAGCATAGCATGTTTCACACAAAGCTTTTAATTAAAAAAAAGTCAGTAAGCAAGTTCTCAGCTTCTTTTTACAGAGAAAAACAACTTTTTAGACAAAGGCACGGGTTTTAACGATTAACTTTGGAGCTTTGACAAGACAGAGTTTTTTTCCTAAGGTTGGCCTGCTAGCTTAGCTCGTAGCTTAGCTTCTCAGCTTAGCTGCTTTTAACGATCCAAAAACACAATTTTGGACGGTTAGATTCAGATTCAGTTTATTATCGCCATTGTCAATGAACAGGATTCACAGACTAGGAATTTGATTTCATATATATACATTCAGATATATTCATTCATTCATTCATTCATTCATTCAACCTTTATTTATACAGGCTAGCCTCGTTGAGCCACAGGGACTCATTTACAAGAGGGACCTGTCTCACTCACACCCAGGGTCAATTTAGAGTTACCAATCAGCCTAACATGCATGTTTTTGGACTGTGGGAGAAAACCAGAGCACCCGGAGAAAACCCACATAGATTTTAAAGAAAAAAGAGAAAGGGAGGGGTCAGTGAAGAGCACCGGAGCTAAGCCTTTAGTCATCCATTGTCTTCAGTAAAAAGAGAGTGACATGAAGAAACGATAAAGCCAATAAATGAAAATGAGGTTGAGGATTTTCATTTATCATGCAATTAATTGATTTATTGTTTATCGCTACAGGCCTAGGTGTGGCGCAGCAATTCCCTACTGCACAGTTGCTGAAACATATTTTGTAACTTTTCCCATCAGGTATAGATTGACATGCTCCCCTTGACTCTCGTCTGCCTGCGTTGATAGTGCGTGTGGATCTCAGCCCCACTATACATAGTTCCCACACAGTGGCGAGTATTGCGCAATACCGGGTTTTTCGCCACTCATAAAGGCAGAAATGGCGGACAAACACACTCGAGATACCATAGCTTCACAGCTTTAAATCCAAAAAAGATGTGTAAACTGTCTCAATCATATCTAACCAGCTAAATAAAGTTTTAACTAAAATAACACACAGCCAGCACAAACAGTCCAGGCTGAACACGGACCAGGACCAGCACTTTGAGTGTTACCGTGTTGGAAGTTCGCATGTCGCCGTTAGCATCTGAAGCGGAGGAGGGTCCGTCGCACGGAGGCTCGCGGGAGCTCAGGTCGGACGGCGTGGATCCGTCACGGCCGCGGGGGCACGTCCCATGGGACCGACGCGTCGCCTGCACGACTTGGCTCCCGTCCTCCTTCCCCCACTGAGGCGGTCCGGCGAGACCGTGAGGAGGCCGTTGTCGCGTTAGCGAGATGCTAAGCTAACCATAGCATGCAAGACGGTGTTGCTAAATAATGAAAAAAAAACCAGCTCTAACACACAGACAGTTGTACTCTAACATTGTTCTGACATTGTTTCACAAAATGATTTATGTAGAATATTTTGTTTACCGGCCAAAAGCACGACGTCTTCCAGAGCAGATCCGAAAAGTCAGCTGCTGTGAGTGAGCTTCTCCGATGAGATAAATCCTTCACGTTTACTTTTTTTTTGATTAAGTGAAACCTGCGCGTTGCCCAAACGTCTACCCGACTGGAACACCCACTGACCCAACACAAAGTAACCATTGCAATTAATTAGAAATTAACAAAAAAAATGTGAAAAATGCACATCCATTAGACTGCGCTGTCAGCTGTGCTGCCTCTCCGAGGGAGGGTCCACCCGGAAATTCCACAGATGTGACGTCACATGGGAACTATGTATAGATGAGACTTAGCCAGCTCGAACTATGGCAGCCTGAAATTATCTATTTTGGCAAATTACATGTCTGCTCAAATAAACCAGGCATGGCTGACACAAGAGAGGATCAACAGGAATAGCAGGGCCCTAAAACTCACTGGGATGCTATTGCAAATAACAGTTATCTAACTAGAAAATATTCCACTGTGATTTGTGACCACAGCACAGAGACAGAGTGACAGCAACAACGACACCAAGAAGAGGCAGAGATACACTAAGGGTGCATTCACACCAGCCCTGTTTATTCTGCTTTAATCAAACTCTAGTTCATTTGCCGAGAAAGTCCTGTTCATTTGGAGAGGTGTGAATGCTCAATCGAACTCTGATGCAGACTAAAAAAGCGACCTCTGGTCCACCTAAAAATCTAGGTCTCAGTTCAGTTGAAGTGAACTCTGGCGCGGTTCGAATGCTGTGTGAATGCAAGCGGATCGGAGACCGCTCCAAAAGCAGGAAGTGGACTACAGTGCGGGGCAAACAAACGCGTATTCTCATCACTCATAAGGAGCCGTCTCAGTTGCCTTGTGTGAAAAACAACATTCTCCATGGTTTTCTGCCTTATTTTCCACTCATGCTGAGTTCATTGTTGAAAAATGACAAAACAGAACTCCTAAAACTGCTAAAATTTGACGCCACTCCGTTTTTGTTTTTATTTCCAGAAGAAGAAGAAGTAGTGTCTTCTTCAGAGGTTCTTGTGTCGTTTCCTTTAGCAGTTCTTGGTGCAGCACCACCACAGGCGGGGGGGGGGACAGGTTGGCTCGATTGACTCAGTACAGTGTGAATGCAAACCGCACCCGCTGAAAATGTAAGCAGATGTTCTGAATTTTGGTCCCCCAACCGAACCGAGTGTACCAGACGATCAGGTGTGAAAACACTCTAAGAAAACACCGTCTACACACACTCACAAGTACGTTGAATCTCCAATCAGGTTGAGGCTGCAGGGTTTGCTTTAGGAGAAAATTAGTCTTGCACTCTGGAGGCTTGGAAAAAGAAAGACAAGAAAGAAGATAACAGGCAAATATATATAGAGAAATAAACATAATAACACTAGAAGAAGTTAGTTTTCACTGTAAGAAATTTGGATTGTGTTGCTTCTTTCTTAAGGGGAGTGGTGGCGCAGAGGTTAAAAAAGGTGGGCCTGTGAGTGGAAGGTCGCTAGTTCAACTCCCCGGACTGACAACATCAAAATGTGGGTGGGAAAGGTGAAATACCCATATTTGCCCCACTCTGGGCCCTTGAGCATGGCTCTTAACCCCCACCATCTTCTCTCCTGGGTGCCCTAGCTGACAGCTCTCTGCTTTACACAGAGGGCTGTGGCAGCTCAGTGGTCTGTGGTTGTGTCAGGAAGGGCATTTAGTGTGAAAACAATTGCCAATTCTTCACGTGAGTTAGTTTGCTGTGGCGACCCCTGAAGAAGGGAGCAGCCAAAGAAGAAGAAACCTTGCGTCATGCATGTTGGCAATAATCACTGAAGGAAAAAAGATTTCTCACTCAAATCTACTTCCCCGTTTTCATCTCCATCACACACAGAGAAACATTTAACGAGGCCATCTGTTCTTCCTAGAGGAGCAATAAACTTAAGTGTCTTCCAAAAGATGCTCATCATTGTAAAATGTTCCATGCTATGTGGGCGTGCATTGTGAAGCAGTTGTATTAATTTAGCTGGTGTCTGATGAGCCGTAACGTTTGGGCTGCAGCTAAAGTACTCAATTAGACCTAAATCGTCTCAGCAGCCTGTTGGGATGAGTGGGTGTGTCTGTGCAGAGTTGTTATACCCCATTTCGAAATTATACATTAAATTTTGGACATTGACCATATTGATGTAAAAGTTCCTTCCCACATATCTTCTATTCCAGTGATCATTTCTTTTCTGCTTCCCTTCACACTTTGTCTCCTTGATTTCCAATGTTTACATCTCATTCACTTTGCCTGGGTAGGTTGATTTCTAGTAGAGGTGTGTCTTATAGTAGAAAATATCCATAATTATTTCATCAACAAAACAATTTTACAGCTCTAAACTATATATGTATCATGATTCCAGGTCTTTTTCAAAGACCTTAAATTCCAGTGTATTCTAAAGAAAGCCTCAGGACTTTTTTTTTAAAATCTCAGTTCATTTTTCATGTTTATCAGTTAAACTTTAACATTAAACTTTTGTAGACTGCCGAAATGCATTGTTTTTAATATAAGTCACATTTTTAAAAAAAATTGAGATAATTATGTTAAAGATGTTTTGAGTAAAGAAAAATGAAAAATACTAGAAGAATTGTAGATGCAAAATTAACACCTGCTTTTTTTTTTCCTGAATCAAACACTGCTAGTGATCAGTTAACACACAAATGGTGTTGAGGAAAGTCAAAGGAAATACTAGAATTATAACCAACAGAATTATATCTGGCCTCCACCAAACAGCTGGAATTGTTGGACCAAATATTGCCACAAGAAACAAATCTGACCCAGAATAAAAGAAGCAAGAGATGTGGGATGCCTTTATTCAGACATTGTTGGACTGTTGCCTGCTCTCAGGAGAACTGATTGAAGCTGATCACATCTTTAAGAGCAGACTGTGTTCTGTGCTGACAGAGCATAAGGAACATAGTCAACAAACAAACACATTCACTAAAGCTTGGAGCTCAGGTGCAGTTAGAAATATTTTTTTTTCAAATGTCCTTTTTCGTTCTTTTAAAATGCTAATTTGTGCTGCTGTAGTGGACATGACAGGGTCCTTAAATATCCTACACTGCTTACAATCTTAAAGATGCAAATTCATGTAATTCTTTACAGAAATTGTAGGCAGTCACATCAACTTTAATATAGCAACACTTGCTCTTGTCAAGGGCAGATGTATTCTCCTCCTCTCCCTCTCTGCTTTGCTCTGTGCTTCATGTGAAACTGCTTGAGAGCCTCTCTTCTACAAATCTTCTGAATCAAAATTTATGGATTTGGTCAGTTGGTCCCTCATCACAATTGATAACATTTCTCTGAAGAGAAGACAGGCTTTAGGCGAGCTGATAAGCCCTGTTGGCATGCACACAGCTGGATTTCTCATCGACTTGGAAGACTTGATGATGTGTCTCTCTGATGTTATTTGTGGATTTTAAGGACACATATATAATTGGATTTATAATAACTGGTTCCTGCTTTTTGGATTCGGCTAGTTGCTGGTTTATCTACAATCAAGGAAGTCGTCGGCAGCAAATTTGGACCCGATCAGGCTTCTTGACTTATGCTTTTGGCAGGATGGACCAGATCTTGGGGATTATTCTCAGGCACGGTCCATTGGTGTGGCCATGTAATTTGGACGTTTCGGAACCGAGTGGACCGACACAGACTCAAGGTAGATGTCATTAAATTTCTGCCTGTCCCCAAAACAATTGTGTTTATCTGAATTTGGCTCCATGACTGGCCTTGACCGGCCATCTTATCTCAACCCACCTGGAAGATTTGTAAACATTATGCTCTGCCCCTCCCTCCCCTGCTACAGAGGAATTTCCAGAGACTTTTCAGAGGAGCCCAGCTGAATAAACATTCTGTCATCATTTCAGGACACTTTGGATTCGTCCTCAGCACCCCCTGTGTGTACGGTTCTCTCCAGAGGGAATTATGTGATTTTATCTGAACTCTACAGTGCCTCTATGTGTTGTCTCTGACTGCTCACTGTCATTGCACCCCCCCACCCCCCTTCGCGTAATGTCAGTGTCATTATGTGCTAGTGTGCAAGATTTGTTTTCATTATCACGCTGTTGACTTCAACCAAAGATTAACAGTGTGTTAGGTTTTTTTTGGTCTCCAAACCCTATGTCCTTTTTCACCACTTTTTATTGTCTGTCCAAACAGGTCTCACTTGGAAATGAGTCTTCGAGGCTCATTGTTTATCCGTTTAAAGAAAGGTTGAAAAAAATAATCAACTGATTTTTTTACGCTATTGTCTGGGGGTTTCAAAAATTTTGCAGTAACATAAATGTTATGGTCCATATGTCCAGGGGCAGCTTAAAGAACTCAACCTCTGAATCTGGATGGTTGTACCAGTATAAACATATTTTAATAGAAACTTTCATCACAGACAGAACACAGAGTTGGGGGCCCTGGCCATATTAGAGTGAGACATCTTCAACCAGTCAAGTAGGTAACATTCTGCTCTCTAAAATCTGTAAACGTCAAACTAAACTTAAAGCTGCATTCTGCAGTTTCTGGAATACGTTGGCACTTAGAAAATTTTCAACAGGGAAAAGCATTCTGCTCCCTCCCCCTCAGAGCCATATATGGCTCTGTTCCCGTCACTCTCGCTGTAAATCAGCTCAGCTTCCTTAACTCCGCCTCCACTCATGTCCTGTCGCAGCCGCTCCGAATTTCTGTGTTTATATGTTAATAAAACGTTCTAAAAAATAAAATAAAAACAGGGTCCAGCACACCAGAACACCAGCAAATCTGCAGAGCCTCGGCAGCCACGTTGAACCCGATTTTAATTCGCTCGTGACAAATTCCATTTCCTCATTTCTGTCAGTGGAGGTCTGGAGGAAAAAGCGATCACTTGACTTTTGGCAAAAAAACAAAATAAAAGTCCAGAGCAGGGATGAAGAAGGGGGATTTAATACATTTGTGTCACATAAAAAACAGTTTTGCATCGCTTTGCAATTATTTCAACAAGAACCTGCGCGTCCGCTGCAGGCTCGCAGGCGGGGGCGTGGGTTAGGAGCGTGAGAAGTTAGAAGCTCTGTTTTTATTGGCTGGTTAACCGCGGGGCGCTTTGGTTTTTATAAATGCTTTTATTACCACCGGGAGACGCCAGAGGACTATAGTTTTTTTCAGAGATTACCGGTCAAACATCAATCTATCATTAGATAGTGGCAGAGTGAAGAAATATGTTTAAAAAATAAGTTACATACACCAGCTTTAAGAAACAAAGAATGAAAACAGGATTGCCAGTAACTCCCAAACACAACTAACAATTAAAGACAACTAACAAATTTGACATGGCTCAAGGCTGGTGGCCATATGTCAAAAGTGAGAGGAAGCAGGGGCGAGTGTGAACATGTTGCACAGAACCTAGAATGAGCAACCAACAAACATCAAGCCAACTCTATCAGCCTATTGTCTCCACTCATCTAGCAGAGCTTGTTTATTTAAAGGCTTGTCAGCCAATCAGGTCTGAAAAAAAAAGGCATGTTACTTAAGGCCTGTAATTAGGGTGTTTTTTACATTTCCGTTTGCTTGTTATGACAAGATAAAGTTGTCAGGAAGAGGGCCGCCTGCATCATGAAGGAACCCACTCACCCAGAACACACTTTTTGTCCCGCTCCCCTCAGGAAGGAGGTTGAGAAGCATTAAGTGTAGAACCACTAGACTGAGGAACAGCTTCTACCCTGAGGCTGCAATCTCTAACCAGAATAATCACTGTAAAAAAAATCACATCATGTTGCTGCTGATCTGTTTCATGTTGCTGTGTTCATTCATGCTCATCTGCTCGCACAGACTCATGTTCGTGCTGCTGTTCAACATACAGTATTGTTTTTGTGTTACTAGTGCTTAGTGTGTTTTTAGTTAACGTTTTTCTTGGTTCTTATCTTAGATCTTATTACAGTTTGTCTTTTACATTTTATACTTTTGAGTACACAATTTTGTTCCACCTCGTGTACCATCTGTGATGCGAATGACAATAAAAAACGTTGAACCCCTGAATAAAATTATAAAATTAACCTGTTTTGTTTTTTACAGCTCAGATCACACTGAGCACTGGTGCTTGAGACATCACTGTATGTATCGGACTAAAACAGCAACGAAGTGGTTACATTTGTTTACTGCAACATGTTCTCCACTTGGAAGCAAACAACAAAGATGGCAGGTTCTGATTGTGAAGTTGACTCCCTTTATGCGTTGTTAATTACTTTATGCGCAGATACGCTGCGCTGCCCCACAATCTTCTGGTTATAAGCCAACAATGAGCTGTGGTTACTGCACTGTATAAGTGGAAATAACTAACAATGAAATATCTGTCAGTGTGGAATTGATTATATTTATTTGGATGCAGTTTTTATTTTATTTTTTATTTTTTTCTGGTTTTATTTATGTGTTCTGCTGCAGTGATGGCTGGGCGGACAGGTATGATGTGACGGACGGCTACGTCAGGGAAGCAGCTGGGGGTATTACCATCAAGCTCCAGTCAGCTGATGTGAAATGGTTTGATGAATACTACCTTAAGCTTCGCCCTGAGAACAACCATAGGAACCCTTGGTTTCCGGAGTTCTGGCAGCATCGCTTTCACTGCCGACTGAAAGGTCACCCGCAAGAAAGCAACAAGTACAACAACACTTGTAGCAGTAAGTATTGGCTACATTAAGTGGTTTATGATGCAGCATTTTTTGTAGACTTATGGGTCTTGCAGGGGCCAAGATGCGGTAGAGGTAGGGCAGCTGACTTGGGACCAGAAAGTCGCAGTTCAACTCTCAACCATTCCTCACATATTGTGGTGTCTCTGA
>JBBPBX010039705.1:0-14912 GCA_038048925.1 Garcialebias charrua
ACAGCTTCTAGCGGACTTCAAACACTGTCGTGGCAGCACACAGATTCTTACATACCATGTAAGTAGCTATTTCCTCTGGCGCATCTCCATCCAGGTCAAATTTAAAAGTTACCATTTTATGGTTATGAGTCTCAAGTTGGCACTCTACCATCTTATCTCCCGTGTTACACACCTGTGGTGAAAGCAAACACAATTCATACGTTATCTGCCATGCTTTAAAACATAGACTACACGAGTGCGCTTGGAAAATATTCAGGTCACTCACATTGAGCATATTGAGCTTTGGTCGGTTGATCTTTTCTTGTCGAGAACGGGTGCGAGCAGTCTTGCGGTGTTTGCGGACTTTCCCATCCCCTTTGCTTCCGTGCGTCCCTTCGTAACCATCGCTCATCTCCCTTCCTGATGTTGCATCAGAGTTTACACTGATTTTGGTGAAAAACAGGCATCAAAATCAATACCAGAGTCAGAGATTCTTTATTTGTCATTCGCACCACATGTGGTACATGTAGTGGAACGAGATTATGCACAGGGTCCCAGTTACATCCAACAATAAAATGTAAAAGAAAAACAGTAATAAGATCCAAGATATGAACTAAGAAAAACATCAACTAAAAATACACTAAGCACTAATATCATAAAAACATTACTCCAAACAGCAGCACGAACATGAGTCTGTGTGAGCAGCTGAGCATGAATGAACACAGCAACATGAAACAGATCAGCAGCAACATGATATGATATTCCACAGTGATTATTCTGGTTAGATATTCATGAGTCTAACAGCCTCAGGGTAGAAGCTGTTCCTCAGTCTAGTGGTTCTACACTTAAAAGGTGCAGTCTGCAGTTCTGTAGTGCAGTCTGTAAGTTTTCTAAAAATATATTTTTAACATATTTCTTCACTCTGTCACTATCTCCTGACAGACTGATGTTAGACAAAGTAATCTCTGAAAAAAACTATAGTCCCCTTGCTTCTCCAGGTGTTACTAAAAGCATTTCTAAAAAGCCACAGTGACCCGCCGTTAACCAGCCAATAAAAACAGAGTTTTTAACCAGCCAATAAAAACAGAGCTTCTCACTTCTCACGCTCCTAACCCACGCCCCCGCCTGTCCCAGCCCCAGCGGCCGCGCACGTTCTCGTTCAAAGGATTGCAAAGCGATGCAAAACTGTTTTGTATGTGACACAAATGTATTAAATTCCCCTTCTTCATCCCTGATCTGGACTTTTCTTTTGTTTTTTTGCCAAAAGTCAAGTGATCGCTTCCTCCTCCGCTGACTCCATGACTGAAATGAGGAAATGAATGAATTTGTCACGAGCGAATTAAACTCGGGTTCAACGTGGCTGCGCGAGGCTCTGCAGATTTCCTGGTGTTCTGGTGTGCTGGACCAGCGCTCCATGTTTTTATTTTATTTTTTAGAACGTTTTATTAACATATAAACACAGAAGATCGCAGCGGTTGACAGGACATGCAGTGGAGGCGGAGCTAAGGAGGGTTGAGCTGAATTTCAGGAGCAGAGCCATATATGGCTCTGAGGGGGAGGGACCAGAATGCTTTCCCTGTTGAAAATTTTTCTAAGTGCTGCGTTCTATAGAAACTGCAGACTGCACCTTTAATGTTCCTCAACCTCCGTCCTGAGGGGTGCGGGGCAAAAAGTGTGTGTGCTGGGTGAGTGGGGTCCTTCATGATGCAGGTGGCTCTCTTCCTGCATCTGGAGATGTAGATGTCAGTGATAATGGAGAGGCTGACTCCAACAGACTTCTGTGCAGCCTTCACCACTCTCTGTAAAGCTTTTCTTTCAATATATCTAAAAAAATTTAAGTCTGGTCCTCTGGACATTCAAAAAACAAAAAAAAAAAAAGTAGAAACGTTTACCTTTTTTGTTGTTGTTTTGTTTTGTTTTTTGAATGTCCAGAGGACCAGACTTAACTTTAGATTTTTCTACCTGGATTACTAAGCATGCATCAGGATATTTTCTTTCAATCTAGTGATATTTTAGTAAATACCTAAACACTTAAAGGTGCAGTCTGCAGTTTCTGTAGTGCAGTCTGTAAGTTTTCTAAAAATATATTTTTAACATATTTCTTCACTTTGTCACTATCTCCTGACAGACTGATGTTAGACAAAGTAATCTTTGAAAAAACTATAGTCCCCTTGCTTCTCCAGGTGTTACTAAAAGCATTTCTAAAAAGCCACAGTGACCCGCCGTTAACCAGCCAATAAAAACAGAGTTTGTAACCAGCCAATAAAAACAGAGCTTGAATTTGAATCAGCCAATAAAAACAGAGCTTGAATTTGAATTTCAGCAGAGCAAGGGGGAGCAGAGCCATATATGGCTCTGAGGGGAGGGATCAGAATGCTTTGCCTGTTGAAAATTTTTCTAAGTGCTGCGTTCTACAGAAACTGCAGACTGCACCTTTAAGGTACATAAAAGTGTTGCCAAGATTAAAATGCACCCACAGCTGCACACAATACCTACAAGACACTAACAATCCACAAACGTGTTTAAACATGTCAAAAAAAAAATGCCCAAAATACCTAAACATTGGAAAATGGCAAAGCGAGATAAAACCAGATCAGCTGTCTAATAAACAAAGATTAGTTTGGAAACTTTCAACAACGGAGTACCGGTATCTATAAATGCACATTTTTCTGGGTAGAACAAATCTTGAACGGGGAATGAAAACAGGCTAAAGGTCTTTAACTCCCCTCAGTGACAAACGCTCAGTCAAAAAGGTTTTGTAAGGTTTATCTCTACCCGGAAAGTCTTGCAGGATTTGACAAAAGCGACATTAGCCATAAGTCGCACTGAGCTGCACATGCTTAGAGCTTAAATGGTAACAGATTTTGTGGGGATTAAATATCTTGCCATATATTATGAAAAAGCAACCAAACCGAGGAGTATTAAGGAAGTACCTGTCATAGCTTTGTCCTCCAACTGGTTTTTCAGCAGTCTGGTCCTTTAAATGCAATGACAAAATAAAATGATAATTATGGAAGTATTGTATTGCATTACGGTAACTGGTTTCCATTTCAGATTGGATCTTGATTTTCATGAGAGTAATGCTACAAATCAGTAGGTTTTTATATTTGTGGAGCATAATGAAATGAGTGAAAACATGAAGGAAAAATAGTTCCAGTAAATTTTTTGTCAATACCTCCAAGTTGGAGTTGGAAGAAGAGGACTTGGCTGATGCTCTCTGTGAGTCATGCCTCCTACCCACTGCCCCCTTTGTCGAGCGGCCGAAGCGGCCGGATAACACCGGTTTACATTCAAAGTCTATGGAGGAGACGCGTGGAGTCACGGCGAACAAGGAAGCGGCGAGATTCGAGTGATCGAAGCGGCGCGACGGCAGCCTGCACACGCACGCGCGCGTCGCCGTCGAGCCGCAGACGTCCCAAATGTTGATCTCTGGCGGCTCGACGCATCCGGCAAACAGTCGGGAGAGCCTCGCTATCTGATTACACAACCACAACGGGACTTTTTTCGGACTTTTTAAACTCACCGGATCGAGCCTCCAGGAATTGGACCCAAACTCCGGTAAGAAACGTGGCATTTTTACAGTTGCTGCTGACAGGCTGCTGTCCTCTCCAGTGTAGATCACCCCAAACATAAAAAAAAGTTTTAATCTCATCGAAGACCGTCGGAGGTGCAGTTAAAACAACAACTGAACCCGGAAAACAAGCCAGAGACCCCTCCCTCTGCTACCCCCTAGTGTACGTCATCAGACGGTGTTCAGTGGTTCAGTGGGACCGTGACCAGCGGCAAAAAGGGGACGGCAGGCGCGTTTCGAGTTGTGCAGTGGGTAGGAGGCATCAGAGGACTGCAGCACAGGAATTTGGCTTTGTACCTGACTCTGGGTTTGGCTCTGTGGGGGCAGCTGGCAGGAGCTTGTGTTGTCCAGCTGAGTAACAGCAGTGGTGGTGTGCAGGTCTGCCTCGTTTTGCACAGGTGAGGAAAGGACTGCAGGCTGGGTGAGCTGAGTGGACTGGACTTTATGAGCAGGGGTGACCGGCTCAGGATGACTGACCTGAGAAGTTTGAGGAACCTTTTATAAAAATAAAAGAGACAAAAACATCATCACTTTATCTTGCAATTAAATAAATCCTTCTCAAAATCTGTTTTGCATTTTTATAACTGCATGAAGTTTAATTTTATGAAACTTCAGATCTTTTATTTCTATTTATGAATCTGACTGCCCTATCAAACGTTCATTTTGTTCAAAATGTGCACTTTTCAAACAAGAGCCAAATTCCAAATACAAACCGGATTCCCAAAAAGTTGGGACAATTCAATGATGTGGAGATGGCAAATGTCAATATTTTATAGGTAAAAGAACATAGATGACAGAAAAAAAGTTTAATCTGAGTAAATGTAACATTTTAAAGGAAAAATATGTTGATTCAAAAATTTAGTGTCAACAAATCCCAAAACAAAAAAGGGAAAAGTAGCAATAAGTGGCTGGAAAAAGGAAATTGAGCATATAACGAACAGCTGGAAGACCAATTAACACTAATTAGGTCAATTGACAACATGATTGGGTATAAAAAGAGCTTCTCAGAGTGTCAGTGTCTCTCAGAAGCCAAGATGGTAAGAGGATCACCAATTCCACCATTGTTGCGCAGAAAGATAGTGCAGCAATACCAGAATGGAGTTACCCAGAGTAAAATAGCAAAGACTTAAAGGTCCACTGACATGATTTTTTTACTATTCATAAAATGCTCAAAATATATATATATATTTTATCATTTAAATATGTTCGTTTTTGCAAACAAAATGATGAAATCACTTTAATTTTGCTTTAAAAGTGATTTTGAACTTCAAGCTGTGTTTAATTGTGAGAAATCCGATTACACCTGAACGCACCATCTGTGATGTAGTGAGAGGCAGAGGGCTCTGGTCTCTTTAATAGCGGACAATTTAAAACCCGACAAATTTAGCAATCTATGTGAAGATTTGAGCTATTTGTCTTCATTTTGGGAAGCAGAAAATAGTTTGGGTGATGGAACAAGAAACAACAGGATCTAATTTAGGTCTGATGCTGTATCAGACTTACCTTCATGTGGAGCTGCTCATACCCGCGCACTGTGACAAGCCCAGAGCTCTGCCCGGTGTTACGTCACAGATGGTGCGTTCGTGTGTAATCGGATTTCCCATGATTAAACACGGCTTGAAGTTCAAAATCACTTTTAAAGCAAAATTAAAGTGATTTATCATTTTGTTTGCAAAAACGAACATATTTAAATGATAAAAGATATATATTTTGAGCAATTTTAGGAAAATTAAAAAATCATGTCAGTGGGGCTTTAAGTTATCATCATCAACCGTGCATAACATCAAAAGATTCAGAGAATCTGGAACAATCGCTGTGCGTAAGGGTCAAGGCCGTAAAACTCTACTGGATGCTCATGATCTCCGGGCCCTTAAACGTCACTGCACCTCAAACAGGAATGCCACTGTCAAGGAAATAACAGAATGGGCTCAGGAATACTTCCAGAAAGCATTGTCAGTGAACACAATCCACCGTGCCATCCACCGTTGCAGCTGAAACTCTACAGTGCAAAGAGGAAGCCATTTCTAAGCAAGCTCCACAAGCTCAGACGTTTGCACTGGGCCAGGGGTCATTTAAAATGGAGTGTGGCAAAATGGAAGACTGTTCTGTGTCAGATGAGTCACGATTTGAAGTTCTTTATGGAACACTGGGACGCCATGTCATCTGGACCAGAGAGGACAAGGATAGCCCAAGTTGTTATCAACGCTCCGTTCAGAAGCCTGCATCACTGATGGTATGGGGTTGCATGAGCGCTTGTGGCATGGGCAGCTTGCATGTCTGGAAAGGCACCATTAATGCAGAGAACTATGTTCAGGTTCTAGAACAACATATGCTCCATCTAGACGTCATCTCTTTCAGGGAAGACCCTGCATTTTTCCAAGACGATTGAACAGTTAAGGCTCCGGTATAGCTCTGCGTCTGGCCTGTACGCCGCTCTACGCGTGCGTACTGTGCGCGCGCGGTCACAATCACAGCTCTGCGTTCGTTCTCGCGTTTTCGCTCCAAATACTTGAAGTCATTTGAGCAACAGCAGGGCAGAGCGTTTACCTACAGGACAAATTGAGGTCGCTGATTGGTCATTTGCTGACACGCCTACGGAATTGATTGAAAGGTCGGGTGGGGGAAAAAAAAGGCACTTCACACAGCTTCTGCCGCTGCGGTGTTCTGTGTTTATATGTTAATAAAAAGTTCTAAAAAATAAAATAAAAACAGGGAGCGCTGGTCTAGCACACCAGAACACCAGGAAATATTTAGAACCTCGCGCAGCCACGTTGGACATGAGTTTAGTTCGCTCGTGACAAATTCATTCATTTCTCATCATTTCAGTCATGGAGTCAGCGGAGGAGGAAGCGATCACTTGACTTTTGGCAAAAAAACAAAAGAAAAGTCCAGATCAGGGATGAAGAAGGGGAATTTAATACATTTGTGTCTCATACAAAACAGTGCGGCGCCGGGCAGTTTATTGTGAGACAACGCGCCTCGCGTACGCGGTCGTAAAATTTGAGCTTTGCACGTACATGCCCTGTGGGGCTACGCTTGTGCCTCTGCGTACGTACGACGTACAGCGGCGTACTGCCGTACGCAGAGCTATACCGGGGCCTTTAGAGGCCTGTATTAGACATGAATGGGAGAAAATTCTTATTCCTAAACTCAAAAAGGCGTTCAATACAAGATCAACTGGACTTTATTTGATCTTGTATTGAACGCCTTTTTGATTTTATCATGTCCTGGACGACTGAGAATCTTCACCAGCATATCCTATTTCTAAACTTGAGAAACTGGTCTCCTCTGTCCCCAGACGTCTGTTGAGTGTTGTAAGAAGAAGGGGGGATGCCACACAGTGGTAAAAATGGACTTGTCCCAACTTTTTTGGGATTTGTTGACACCATGAAATTTTGAAACAACATATTTTTCCTTTAAAATGATACATTCTCTCAGTTTAAACTTTTGATCTGTGATTTGTGTTCTATTCTGAATAAAATATTAGATGTTGGCACCTCCACATCATTGCATTCAGTTTTTATTCACAATTTGTTTAGTGTCCCAACTTTTTTGGAATCCGGTTTGTATGTAATTGTTATTTGATAGTTATAGCCAACAAGTCACCTAAACACAGTCATTAATAAACCAGTCCACACCTTTACAACAAACACTATATTTGCCTCACTGTAGCCATTGTAATTACCTGTATCAGTGGCTGAGAGCTGCATTTTGCAGGAGTATGTGTGTTCTGGCTCTGAACGGTGTGTGTGTGTATGGGGTAGGTGGTTGGGACCAATATAAATGAAGACTGCGTTTGAGAGGCTTCAGATCTAGCAACAATTGGTTGGTGTTGTGGTTATGTGTGCTCCATTAAACCCGGTGCAGACGAGGATGGTATGAGGGACATATGAACGGGTGAGACTACTGTAATGTGTTTTCAATGTGCAGAGAGGAAATGGGAGAGACCGAGGGGGTAACAGAGACAGTATACCCAGGAGAAAGAAGATATGTGAAAGGGATGAAGGAGCAGAAGGATGAAGAGCAATGCAAGAGGGGGGGCATGAGGATTCAGTCAGTTACAGCTGTCATCACCTGGACTGTTGGATATTTTGAGGAAAACTGAAGGAAAGAGGAAAAGGGAAATTATAGGATCTAAAAAGTTCAAATAAAGGCAAATTACAGTATGTACCAGGCAACAAATTTATTGTTATTGGTCTACAAAAGAAACGTAAGCCGGGGGAAGGAAAAAATACAGAAGTGAGAACAAACTAGGATTACCTGGGATGGTTGGGATGCAGGGAGTGATGCTGAGATCTGCAGAGGCTGGAACTGTTGGTGGGCAGCAGTTTGAGCAACTGGCTGTCGAGGAGGAAGTGCCTGGTTTGCTGCACTGGAAGCTGACTGGCTGACATTTTGTCCTTGATTTTGTCCATCTTGTACAATTTGCAAAATGCTCCGACTAGTAGAAATATTCTTCAGAACAAAGCACAAAAAGGGAGCAAGCTTAGTGACAAAGTTTGTTTTTATCCTTCATTTGAGCTGATTTCCTTCAACTGACCCAGATCAGAACGGCTTGTATGTTCCTTCCTGTTCTTTTGATTAAAATCAGACTTTATAAGCTGCTCCAACTAGAGATCTTTGTACAGAACAACAACTAACTGATCATTAATGCCCCGGAGGCTGGGTGGATACAGCACCTCAAACTTTATTGCTTCTGTTACCCATTTCTTCTTCATTGTCCTCCTGATTGGAGTTTGGGGAGGAAAATTATTTTGATTTTGTCGATACAGTATTTTTAATTTTCCTCTAAAACAGATGTTACTACCGTAGTTAGGTTTTAAAACAACAATGTTAACATGTTAAAACTGATAACTTTCCACCCACCACACACACAGTTTCATATTGACAGTGTTAAAACAAAGACGTTTCATCCGATTTAAGAAAGCAATGATGCAAAAAATAATCAACAACTGACAGATAAAATGCCAGAAAAAAAAAAAAAACTGGAGCATTAACTGTACTTCTTCATAACATGTATTGAGATCATAACACTGGAAACTCACCTGCTGGTTGTTTTGCACAGTGTGGTTTTGTTGGGAAGAGGTTGGAAAGTGATGAGGAGCTACGGTTCTGTCAGCTCCTCCATAGGTGTGTGGAGTAGTGATGCACTGGGTGGACTGGCCCTGGCCCTGACCCGGTGCAGACTGTGCATAGCTTTGAGGGGCTGCACCAGCAAGCCCTGGAACAAAGTAGCTTTGATGTTCTGCAGCCACCTGCACGAATGGGGTTCTCGTGGGATGCAGCTGAGACTGGGACAGACTCTGCTCTGAAAGTGTTGTCGTGGTGACTTTTTGTCCGTGCTGCTGAAGAGCTGGGCCACCCACTAGTTGCTGTGTGGGACACTGAAGACTGTGAGATGAAAGGGTGGGATGCTGTGCCATTTGCTGAAGTGTGGTATTAGAGTCATGGTTCTTCTGAGTTAGGGTCTGCTGAACACCTGATTGAGTATTTTGTGGTAAGGGTTGTTCTTGTGGAAAACATGTTTGTTGATTGTGAAATGCTGGTGTGGAGGAGCTCTGAGCAGGCTGCTGACTGTGCTGTTTGACTGGGACTTGCTGGGATGTGCTGGGAGCATGTGCAAACTGACATGAAGCTGGAGGGCAACTATGTGCTGGCTGATGAACTGCAGACTGAGCCTGTTGTTGAGTGGCGCCTGCAGAGATATTGGAAATCTGCTGGTCTAGCAAGTTAAAAGTCAAAGTGCTTGCTGCTTGGTAGCTCTGTGCAACAGGTGGCACAGCTGTGGCAATACTCAATGCAACTGGGGTCTGTTGCTGAGTGTTTATTGAGCTTAAACTGGCAGGAGCTGGTGCTGCAGTGCTGGGCTGACCCGTGTAAAGTGCAGCAGAGTAGCTGTGTCCAGGTGGATGGTACTGCTGTGGTACGTGCACTGATGTGTTCGATGACGGAAGGCCATGAACAGATGGCTGACTTTGGGGACCTGCAGAACTGGCCTAAAGACAAAAAATATATATATTTAAAGTTTGACATCACTGAGAGGAAATTTTGTAGTCAGTAATAAACATCTGCTTCTGCAAAATACATACAGTCAAACCAGATGTAAGAACAACAGGATGAGACAAAAATAAGACAAGGAAACACTGATTTCAACAATAAGCAGGCGTCGACAGGTGTGAGCTAAAATGAGGGCACATAGAGGAAATAGGAGAGATAGAGAGGATGGAAATGGACAATTGCTCCATCTCCTTAAATTAAAGGTCATCTAACCAAGGCAAGCCAAGGAGAAACAGATTTTGCACTGCTCCAGTAAATCAGGAAGGAAAATGTTAAAATATAGGTCAGTTCTAAAAGGTTTTTAAGGTTAATCAGAAGGGAAATGTAGTCCGTTAGAGGTTGCACCATTCTTCCCCGACAGCAGCAAGCCTATAATTATAAGATGGTCAGTACTCAAAGCCTATGAAGGCAGTAAATATAAGAATGGACAGGAGTTTGGTCCAGCGTCATGCAGGAGAAAGATGTGCTTCCTAAAGGCTGGGAGAAATCTGCAAAGCAGGTGTTGGCTTCATTACAGGAAGCTAAAGCAACATTTGCTACTGTAACCTACCACTCCTGCTGCAGTGGCGGCTTTCTGCTCTCGGGAACAGTTTCTGTCCTCACACTCCTGGAGAGGTTCTGGGGACTGGGGCTTGCTCTTTCGACCACAGTCTCCATCCCTGCCTGACGGCCTCGGAGCTGCTGAGGTGGTTTGGGTGGGAGTGGTGTGACAAGGGACGGGTCTGCGGCTGATTATATTAAACAGGGACTGCTGTAGCACTGAGAAATCTGAATAATCGCTTGAACCTTTTGATTGTCCACAAGCAGAAGTTGTCATTTTTCCACCTGATAAAGGGTGATGCCGTGGGTCACATGGACAGAGATATGTTGGTGAGATGACAGAGGAGCGGTGGATGCAATCTTGTGACCTTGACAGAAGCAAATAGAGGCAGGCCTGGCATGTGGGGTTTCTATGCAATCCAGAAAAATGTTTCTGATTAGATGTTAGACTCAAAAGACTACTAAGGTCAGAGTGCCTGCGTGCGCTTGGATTAGGAATAGTTAAATTCTCACTTGCTGCCTCCAACGGTGATGTGAAACTGGTATCACTAAGGCGGCGGAACACAGAGGGTGAAGAAACTGGGGACAGCCGCAGCGTCGGCAGGACACTTGGGGAGGAGACAAGTCTGTCCTCAGCTTCTGAGGAAGGCTGAGGACAGGTTCTCCTGGGACTGAGTTCCACGTGGTTCTCTGGTACCATGACGGTGGGACTGATCGATCTCTGAGACTGAATGAAAGCATGGAGTTGGTTGATCTGGTTTGCCCTTTGAGTGTCAATAACTGGGGCACTGCCCCTGCGTCCTGCACTTCCCAATCGAGTCCTGAGCTCAGGACTGAGCGGCGCCCGCCACACTTCATCATTTTCACAGGAATGAGATCGGTCTGTCAGAAAAGGACTACCGCTCTGGCACTGATGAAGGAATAACCCAAAAGCAAAACATGTTACAAATGTGAACAGAGCAAAGTCGACAAAAGAACATGAAGTCTACAAAAAATAAACCGTATGCTTTTATCGAACATGATATTGAAGAATGCACACGTCTAAAAAATCTGTCAACTCGTCCGAGTGCTGGGATACAGCATCTGTGTTCAGGTCAGAGGTCACATGAGTGACGACTGGTCTGCAGGATGTGTAAACTTTAATAAATGTGAGCGCACATGGTCCACATGGACGTGTAAGCTCCTGATACAGACCTGCTGTGTTGCCACAGTAACAGGCTCCAACAGGGACTGGTAGAGGACACTCTGCTGGCTGCTGTGGGAGTCCGAGTACACAGTAGAGCCCATACCACTGTCAAGTGTGCTGTCTGCTGTAAAGACATGAACACTCATAAAAAGTGAAAGACTTTGATTTTGTCTCTGGGTGGGCGAGAGTAAAATCTCTTACACTTCACTGAGGTGGTACTAGTTGGCAACGTGTGCAGCTTGCTATGCTGATCTGCCTCTGGCTCCTCTGGTTCGAGCACGAGAGGCTGTCCCACTTGTGGCGGCCCAGCAGAGACGCCCTCTGATGGCGCCGCGTTGACCCTGTGTCCCGCTTCATTCTGATCCACCGGAGCCACGATGGAAGCCATTCTCCCTCGTCTCCATTTGATCAGTGCCACGCGGTCCCTGATCGATTTCCCAACAGTCTTCACATCGCTCTCATGGAAGAAGCCAGACTGCACCTGAAAAAAGAAAAAGGGGGAAAAGCATGATTTTCAGGGTATTTTTAGCAGTGAGCATGCGAGATAAGATGGTGGATTAAAAACAAGAGTGTGGGAGGAAGACGGGAAGAAGAAGTGGAGGGAGAAACGAAGAGCAAAGAAAATCTATTTAAAGGGGTTAGAGCTTTTGTCATCAGATGGTTGTATTGTTCAAAACAGAGCAGGCTGGATTTTTTATAACAGCAAAATGAAAATGAGTGACTGTAATACAGTACAGAGAATTACATGGCATTTTCTATGCACAATTATTCTGCATCGTTTTCACAAAAGCAAAGAAGCCAGGAAAAGGAGACCCAGCCCCCTCTCAAGTGTGGTTAAGTTTTGTTGTGACATGGAAGCATGCTAGGCATACAGTCTCCAGTCCAGCGTGATTAAGGCAAAAAGAGGTCAGATCATTCAGGGGAAGACGGCAAACAAAAAGGAGGATGTGTGGGAGAGGACAATACAAAGGAAGACACTATTAAAATAGAAATAGAAGGAAATACAGGTAACCATTGTTTTATTACATGAACATGTTACAAAAAAAGAACAAAGTCGTGTTTGTCAAGGTTTATATTCTCCATGTGAAATTATCTCAAATGTATTATTACAACTCCTCATTATCTAATGTATTTATTGTGTCAACAAATGTTAGATGAGAGATAAGGGGTTGAGGAAGTATCATTGCTCCCACACAGAAAAAAAGCACTTCATTGCATGAGGTTCATGCTCTGTGTGTGACCCACTTGATAAAATTCAACAATGAAAACTATGTAAACAAAAGCAAATTACATGAAGCCAAAAATCACTATCTCCGTTTTCCTCGAAGAGCAGTGCAAATTATCACCTCAATCTGCATTTGAGTACATACCTTGTATCGTGTCATATTAAGATAATGAGCAATGAGAAAGAATGTTTGGCAAAAATACTCAAAGATTTTAGAAATATTTCAACTTTGCACACATACTGGGTGTCATCTGGTCAGGGAAGACAAGTAAATTCAGGACTGGATTTTAAATCCACATACTGTATCTCCTACAGTTTTTTTCTGACCGAGTATTTGTTCCAAGGCTTGTAGAACCTAAATTATTCACTCACCATTTCTTGCGCCACAACCTCAGGGACCTCCTTCTCCAAGTCGAACATGAACTCAATGGCACCACTCTCCTTGTATTTCCCTTTTAACTTCTTGTGGTCCTCCACCCAGAGTTTAAGAGCTATGGAGGTCTTTTTCCCATCGTCCTCCTCTGCAAGTTCAACCCTCACACCTGTGTCCTCAGCAAAGAAAGCATGTTTCAACAGGTCCTTGATGGTATACCTTGGAGAAGGAACAACAAAGCTCTGATTCAGAAACAAGGTGGTCCACACAAACACAATGCTACTGCTTCATATGGAGTCAAAAATCTACAATAAAAACAAACTGGTAGTTGAATGAAAACACTACCAGTGTGAATTGTACCCGAGCTGAAACATGCTTCAATCAAAACCAGTCAAGTAAGTCTCCCCAATAAAGAAACTTACTACTGTACATGAAACAAGAATGTGTTGACAATATATTTGATAACACAGCATTAAACCAGAAGACCAGACTAGAAAGATTCGAGGGGGCATTTTGTGGGCCATCTTGGACACGACAGAGGACAGTCACTCACCGGCTCTCTTTCTTTTGGCATATGCACTCGCCAATTATCTCCTTGATTTCAGGATCCATGACTTTGTTGTAGCTGGCTGGCTTCACCCCCTGAGGGGAGCGAGATATAAACAAAACGTTGTGAACACATAATGAAGGGGTACAGTTTTGATGAAAAATACAAAATGAAGGGCAAAGGGGAAAAAAAAGAAAAGGTTTGGAGATCTTGTTTCCTTTTATAAATAATTTTTAAATATCTCCAGACATCTTGTTGACTGATTGAGATAACAAAATCCTAACAAAACATGCACAGAAAGTTGTTTTAAATAAAAAGAACTGTATCTGATCAAATGCAGTTGCTTAGATAAGACGTGCTGCATCCTGCAGTCATTTTTGTACAGTTGCCGTTAGTATTTCTAATGCATAATCTACTTTTCGGCAAGGCACTGCTTTCATTTTCAGGCAACCCAGACATATGCATATCATCTAGATTACCCTTCCTCTGTGTTATTTGGCTGGCTGATTGCCATTTTCATTTAGGAAGTGCAAAGCAAAATTATATTGTATTTGTTTCAGACTAATCTATTAATATCCTGCAGTGGTATGTGGGAAAACAATATCTAGAGATGGCCATCATGCTTCTCAGCCATGACAACTGGAGCTGAGAGCCTCACTGCATTAATAGCATGCAAAACAATCTTTTGGCTTTCAACTCTGACAAGTCTCAAGAGGAGAAAATCCATATCATTCATCAAATTAGAACGTCTATCCAGATATCGTCCAATCAGAAAACAGTTTGCAGTATGTTCCCAGGTGCCTCAGAAATGAATATAAATTCAACAGCAGCTTGACTCACACTAGTAACTTTGCGGTAAATCTGAGCAGCATTCTGACACTCGGAGTAGGGGTACTCTGAGGTGGCCATTTCTAGCATACACATGCCAAAGGCATAAACATCCACGGCCTCGTCATAGTGCTCCTCATACATCTCTGGAGCCATGAACTCCGGGGTACCTGCAGACAGAGAGGGGAGGGCTCATTATCTGACTGGATCATCATTCTACGACTTATATTAAGTCACAGGGTTAAGTCTGATACCTATGACGCTCTTTGCAAAGGAAGCTGCCTTGAGCGTTGCCAGTCCTAAATCCCCTATCTTGACTGACCCTGTAGGTCCAGTTATGAAAATGTTGTCGCACTTAAGGTCTCTGTGGATGATGGGAGGCGTCCTGGTGTGAAGGAAGTGAAGGCCTTTCAGGATCTGCCTGCACCAACTTCTCAGCACTTTGGGTTTCATTATCTTTAAACGCTTCAGATAACTGAAGGGAACAAATGTTTGGATTAATGATGGTAAAACGGCACAAAATAAAATAAACAGATAAATGTGAATCTGACCAGTCAAATTGTATCTACCACAGTCCTGTCTTCATGAATACTCACGTTTTTAGAG
>JBBPBX010039705.1:18895-29746 GCA_038048925.1 Garcialebias charrua
GATTAAATATGGTGGAAACGAGATCTGAGCACTTTCCCACTGAGACGTCACAGAGTGAACAATGCTAAAGCAGCTAGCTCAGTCAAGAGCACCAACAACAGACATTAAAAACAAGCTTTTCAACCAGAACCTTTTGGGTCAGAGTTGTTATTGGTTTAAACAGAGGGGCTCCCATGAAAATAGCTCTGAGCTGCTGCCCTAACTCATCATTACAGCCTCCCTATGGCACCATCAGCCCCACACATTGCATGGTGCCATAACATCAGAATAATTGATGACATCTGTTCAGTAATAAAGACCAAAATGCAGCTGTTCTTATGGGCATGTTCATTTGAGAGATTAGATCTGGGTAGGCTGAGTTTTCACTTGAGGGGTACATAACTATGGACCAAAAAGGATCAATACTGAACTGTTCCATTTCATTTTTTACCCACAACAGCAATGATATGATCATATGGAATGTGCTTCAATAAGCTACTTTTGTTAACCACGCCTAACGAAACAACCTTTACTTTTTAGCATTTTCTTTTAAGAACCAAGTTTTTTTTAGGTTAGCACAAATGATGCTATAATTTAACCAGAAAACTCACTCCAAACCTCAAAATGATGGTAAAACTAAAAAGATGTTGGACTGTTCTTTACTCTGACAGAACCTCAGAGAAAAAGTTACCATAATCAATTTAAATCACATCAAAAACGCTAAATGCATCAGGACAACAAGTTTACGTAACAGTGCTCAAATTTTTTTAAACTACAGTCCCCGTCTACTCGGGTCTTATCTGCAGCTCTAAATCCCATTTTCTGATTTCCCTATTGTGACCTCACTCACTGAAAATATTAACGTTTGTGTGAATCGTAAAATTAGTGTGACAAGGATTTCTGTTGACATTTTGTCAAAAAACTTCTGCTACAATGTACTCATTCAACATTTGCTTGCAAAAAAAATCAGCTCTCCTTTGAGTGTACAGTATTACTGGTAGTTAAATAAACTTGCAGAGCACTTACTCATCCATATAAACACTAAAAGCCACTGAAATGAGTCCATCCATCCATTTCTTCCGCTTATCCGGGGTCGGGTCGCGGGGGTAGCAGCCTAAGTAGGGAGGCCCAGACTTCCCTCTCCCCAGCCACTTGGAGCAGCTCCTCCGGGGGAATCCCAAGGCGTTCCCAGGCCAGCCGAGAAACATAGTCCCTCCAGCGTGTCCTGGGTCTTCCTCTGGGTCTCCTCCCGGTGGGACATGCCCGGAACACCTCACCAGGGAGGCGTCCAGGAGGCATCCTAACCAGATGCCCGAGCCACCTCAACTGGCTCCTCTCGATGTGGAGAAGCAGCGGCTCTACTCCGAGTCCCTCCCGGATGACCGAGCATGTGACTGCTGGTGGAATTGAACTCCCAGCTCTCCCATTGGAGGAGACTGCTCTAGCCTCTCAGCCACAGCTGCCCTCAGCTGAAGAGGACTATTATTTAATAGGTGTAAATAAATGTCTAAAAAATAAAGTAATGTATGTAAATAGTTCATTTTTTAGACTGCGTGCAGAGTGTCTACCTACGGGACAAACTGAGGTCGCTGATTCGTCATTTGCTGACACGCCTACTCAATTGATTGACAGGTCGAGTGGGAGACAAAAAAAATATGCATGAGCTGGCTCGGCTGCAGCCGCTGCGGTGTTTCTAAACTTTATATGTTAATAAAAAGTTCTTAAAAATAAAAACAGGGAGCCTTGGTCCTGCAGCCCACAGCCCACCAGGAAATATTTAGAACGTCGCGCAGCCAGGTAGGACATGAGTTATTATTTCATAATTATTTTCATCTACCAAGATAAGCCGGTCCATTTCATTCAGGAACATTAAAAGCATCAATTTGGATTCCCTCTCCACTGATATTACCTCCACTCTGATCCCTGATCATCTTCTGACTCCAGATGAACTCACTGCTCAATACAATAATTATTTAACCCATATTATCAACTCCATTGCTCCTGTTAAAACACGATCTGTTACCTTTACTCATTCTGCCCCCTGGTTTACTCCTGAACTTCGGACCATCAAAGCCAAATGTCGTCAACTTGAACGACTCTATAAAAAATCTGGTCTTTCCATCCACAGGGACATGTACGTCTCCCATACATTACACTACAAGAACTTGATATCTCAAACTAAACATGCTTATTACTCTGACCTCATTTCCTCCAACAAAGGTAACACAAAGATCCTATTTTCATTGCTCAATAATATTTTTCATCCTCCGGATTCGTTTCCCTCTCACTTCTACTCAGACAACACATGTAATTCTCTCATGTTCTTTTTTAACGATAAAATCAGTAAAATTCATCAGCAACTTTGTCCTGTTTCTCCCTCCACTGAACCTCCCCCGCCCAGTCAACTTTTTTCTGTCTTTCAGCTTCCTCCTGCCTCTGAAATAGCCAAACTTATTCATAAATCCAAGTCCTCTACATGCTCACTGGATCCTCTCCCTACAGCCCTTGTTAAATCTTGCATTGCATCACTTATTCCATTCATTTCTGCTATTATTCACTCTTCTCTCTCTTCTGGAACTGTCCCAGTTATTTTCAAAACTGCAGTTATCACTCCCATCGTTAAAAAACCTGGATTGGATCCTAATACCTTCAATAATCTCCGTCCTATTTCCAACCTTCCATTCATCTCTAAAATTCTGGAAAAAACAGTCGCCTCTCAACTCCACCTCCATTTAACAGATAACAGTCTGTACGAACAGTTTCAGTCTGGTTTCCGCCCCGGTCATAGCACAGAATCTGCTCTCCTCAGAATCACCAACTCCCTTCTCATGGCGGCTGATTCTGGTTTACTTTCCCTCCTAATCCTCCTCGATCTCAGTGCGGCTTTTGATACCATCTCCCACAACATCCTCCTCCATAGACTTTCGTCCATTGGCATCACCCACACACCCCTCGCTTGGTTTCAGTCCTATCTCTCTGGCCGCACCCAGTTCATCAAACTAAAATCATTCAGATCCCATTGCTCTCCTGTGACCTCAGGTGTGCCCCAAGGCTCTGTCCTGGGGCCTCTTCTTTTCATCATCTACCTTCTCCCCCTTGGCCATATCTTCCGTAAATTTAACATCCATTTCCATTGTTTTGCTGATGACACCCAGCTCTTTTTATCCACTGCACCTGACTCTTCACTGCCTCCCTCCTCCCTCACTTCCTGCTTAGCTGAAATTAAATCCTGGTTCACGTCTAACTTCCTGAAATTAAACAGTGATAAAACAGAGTTCTTACTCATTGGTACTAAATCCACCTTATCTAAAGTTAACAGTTTTTCCCTCAACATTGACAACTCCTTGGTTTCTCCCTCCCCTCACGTTAAGAGTCTGGGTGTCATTCTCGATAGCACTCTCTCTTTTCACTCTCACATCAATAGTATCACCCGGTCTGCTTATTTCCACCTTCGAAACATCAACCGTCTACGTCCATCCCTCTCTCTGAACTCTGCTTCCATCCTGGTCCACAGTCTGGTCACTTCTCGAATTGATTACTGTAACTCTCTCCTTTTTGGTCTGCCTCACAAATTAACCCGTAAGCTTCAATTGGTTCAAAACTCAGCTGCCCGCATTGTTACCAAAACCCCCTCATTCCACCACATCACCCCAGTTTTGCAGCAACTCCACTGGCTTCCAGTCACATTCAGAATTCAATTTAAAATCCTGTTATACACTTTCAAGGCTATTCATAGCCTCGCCCCTCCTTACCTGTCTGATCTCCTGCACATTACCACCCATTCACGCTCCCTTCGTTCTTCCTCTTCCATCCACCTCAACGTGCCTCTTGTCCGCCTCCGCACCATGGGACACAGAGCCTTTTCTCACTCTGCTCCCCAACTCTGGAACGCTCTTCCCCCAGACATCCGTAACATTGACTGCCTTCTGACCTTCAAATCAAAACTCAAAACTCATCTGTTCAAGTTAGCCTTCTCACTTTAATTTTTCTTTTTTATGTAGTTATTTTATATATTTTCTTTTTTGTGTGTTTTTTAATTGATTTTAATTTTTCTTTTTACCGGTATATAGTTATTTTATACTGTTTTTATTGTGTTTTTAATGCTGTAAAGTGTCCTTGAGTGCTTTGAAAGGCGCTACCAAATAAAATGCATTATTATTATTATTATTATTATTATTATTATTATTATTATTATTATTATTATTATTCGCTCGTGACAAATTCATTCATTTCAGTCATGGAGTTAAGGAGGAGGAAGCGATTACTTGACTTTTGGCAAAAAAACAAAATAAAAGACCAGTTTAGCGATGAAGAAGGGGAATTTAATTCATTTGTGTAACATACAAAACAGTCCGGCGCCGGGCAGTTTATTGTGAGACAATGCACATCGTGTACGCGGTCGTAAAATTTGAGCTTTGCGCGTTCGTGCCCTGCGGGGCTACGCTTGTGCCTCGGCGTACGTACGGCGTAGTGTGGCGTACTGCCTGTACGCTGAGCTCTGCCAGTGGCTTAACAGTAGCACAATTTCCGCCGGCACCCTGCTTGTCAACAGCATCGGTGGTCTGAGTGTACAGTAGTTAAATAAACTTGCAAAGCACTTACTCATACATATAAACACTAAAAACCACTGAAATGAGTCCAAAACCTTTAAATGGACTGTACTTCGAGCCTTTTATCTACTCAAGATTCTTAAAGCTCTTTACAACACAATCTGTAAATCTTTAACTGTGAAATAAAGTAATTTGAACCCATTGTCACAATATAATGCCTTATTGATCCATTTGAACAAAATCATGTTCTCTACTGAAATTCAGAAAACTGTTAAGTCTCGCTCAGTTTATTGACAACTATGGAGATGTTTGCAATGTGAAATGATCCTGCTTGCTTGGCTGAAGGACGCAGGATAAAGTGCTTGGTCACAAGCAACACCCATCTTTACAAGATTGCAGCGCTTCTTCTGTTGTTGAAACAAACCCTGGTGGAAGGCGAGCATGAGCCAGCAGACTGCCAGCAGCTCATCATTCATGCCTGCAGGAGGCTTTGACCATGACCAGTGCCAGGCCAGCAGTTATTATTCCTGTTTTAGTGATGCAGACACTGCATACAAAAACCGTGCAGAACACTATAACAGGTTTAGACAAGCATGTTCAAAAACAGTCCCATGAAAAGGCCTCAAAGACCAGTCCGTCTTTATGTTGCCTCTGGACGTGAGATTTCAGGAATGGAACAAGAGAAGCAAAAGAGGCGTGGAGCAAAACTCGGCTGCATTGACTTGGAGCGCAACACATCATGTGTGACAGACACAGTTCTCTTTGCTTTTAGTAAAAAATAAAAGTTAACCACAAAGTTCATCGATCTTCCCTTGATAATAAAATTGTGTGTCGTTTAATCCCACAACCAGGTGGTAGCCTAGACCAGCGGTTTCCAAAGTGGGGGCCATCAGGGGGCCGCCCAGGGGGCCCCAGACAGCTGGAGAGAAGAAAAAGAAAAAGAAAAACTAAAACATAGTAAATATTAATGATAACTTTCCAGATAAACACGTTTGGAAGAAGTTAGATTTTTGTTTTGTTCTTCTGGTCAACAGTTTGTTGAAAGTTGTTTTTCCAGTGGGAATATAATCCAGTGTTTAAAACGTGTTAATAACATTTTTATGCTCAACAGCTGTAATAATTACGGTAATTGAATATAGTGAATAAACCTTAAACATTCTAAAAGTTTATGTTTCTTTACATATTTTGCAGTATGGTTTGTGGGTTTGCGAGGGGGGGCCTCGGCCAGAAGCTAATGCTGCTTGGGGGGGCCATGGCGTGGAAACGTTTGGAAACCCCTGACCATATGTCATCACTTCATCCCATTATTGAGCCGCAAAGCCAGTTGTTTTGTTCTGACTTACTTATTTATCACTTGATTTATCGCGCGATCTCGCAATTCCTGCGCATGCGTCTCAGAGCGGCGCATCCAGGCAGACCTGAGCGGAGCGGAGGAAGTGGAAATTGGACTCGCTCAGCTACGACCTGCGGAGCGGGGCAGAGCCGGACCGCATGTAGTGTATTTTTGGAGTTACAGTGTCACATCTTTTGAAGGGGGAGTCTGACCATTACATATGGGGTTGATGACAACTAATAACGACCATTTAATGGCTGATAACATTGAAAGCGGGAGTCCGTTACTATCTCGCTTTGCAGCAAATAAAGGGCAGAAACGTGCTGGCTTCAACCCTCTCGCTGTTTCGGCCCAATCAGAACTCACACTGAGGCGGCTAAAAGACATCGAAGTCCTGGTTTAAAATGTTCTGTGAGCGTGTCCAATGTTTCAGAGTTGATCTAAATTAAAATAATAAGAATTACATTTAAATGTCTAAAAGTTTAAGTAAAATATCTCAGGCAACTACCAACATTACGAAGCCAAAACTAAAACATCTGCCATCAGTTGACAAGAAATCCAAAGCAATACAAATGTAGAGTCAAAAGACCATTTTCTGTTTGGACATTAACAAAAACGGAGAACAAAAACAAAAACTGAGAACAAAAACAATAAAAAAGAGATTTTGTGATAAATGCATAGCCAACAAATAACTTGGGCACCTTAAATATAAAAATAAAATAAAAATATATTAATGCGAAGCATAAATGAAGAATTACTAAACTGTGTGGCGTGGGTGTTTAGGTGCAAATGTGTGAAGCCACTTGTGATTATGGAGACGAGTGAATTTAGACAAACCAACACAAATCTCCTTTCTGTCTGAATCTGACTCATTTGACACAAAAACACACCAAATAAACCCATATAGATAAAATAATTGATTCGTCTTTGCAAAGAACTCCTCATGTTTTACGTAACAGATCTTTGTTTAGAGCCAAAGTGCTAATCAATTATTTACACTTAATAATTTATAGTTTCAGATAAATAGTCTTTTTGTAAAATAAGCAGAAACACAAAATCTATACGTATGTAAACTCTGCTAAGGCGGAAAATAAATCATGAATTTGTTTATTAAAGTTATTTTTAGAGGGTTTTTAAAAAAAAAGCATTTCCGTAATTTACAAAGAAACTACGGTAGTTTTCTAGAAACACCTTTAAACACTGCAAGCAACAACAAAAAGTAAAATATATGAGAATATATTAAAAATGTGTTTTTTATTTCACTGGTATAAAAACATCTCACAAGCCAGTGGGTGAAAAAAAAAGTCAAATCAAGTGTTTTACAATTAGATTATTAGATGAATAATAACTTTTCTAGAATTAAGCAGGATATAAACATTAGTTGGGTTTTGTAATTTGTATTTTTAGGAAGATAATGGGAAGTGTTAGCATGACAGCTGGCGATGACATCACCATACACCGCCACATAAACACCAAACATTCATGTTTAACGCTTCCACAGGCACTCAGCTTGTAAAAATAATTGGGTAGCCTGTAATATTAGCTACAAACAGCCAAATAGCTGTGGTGCTATGATACACAACTCGTCTTCTCCTAGCTTACAATAAATATTCAACAACTATGCATATGGTTGAAGACTCGTGAAGGCAGAACGCTGGTGCAAGACAAAATGGGAACAAGAAGCGTTATATTTCACAGATCAACGGTGAAAGCTCGAGGTGAGATACAGCAAAGACGAGAGCTGTGCTAAATAGAAATAATGTGGGTTGAACTCTGTGGCCTGGCCCAGCTCTGCCCTGACTATTTTATGAAGCGTTGCAGAGAAGAACAGAGGCTGAGATGATTCAGCAGAATATCCAGACTCAACAGGCAGAACACACGCTGTGATCTTCTCCTTTATCCCTCATTTCTAAATCCTGTGGTGCAACCACTAAAATCAGTCCAAAAACTACATTTAACAGTGATAAAACGTTCACTGCCAAGTTGAAAAACAACTGTTACACAGAAACAATAATGTCCACATGATGACACTGAAGAAACAGGCAACAGTGCAGGAAAAAAAAAAAAAGAAATTATCCACGACTGTGGTCCCAAGCTGTTTCAAATGCCGGGAAACGCCTCGAGAACTAAGAAGGTCTGAAGGGTATTTAATGCAGAGTACTGCAGGAACAAGCTAAAATTGTTCATTTTTAGTCCTTTGAGACACTTATTCAGAAACTGTTTTAAGTAGTTGGCAGTAACTTGACAAAACTTAATCTGACTGAATAATTCCAGCATTTTGTTTTAGCTTTAATAGTTTTTCTGCATCAAACCTCACAGCAGTGGTACTGATGGGTCCAAACGCTGCCATTCATGTCTGGTTTAATCAGCTGGGAAAGACCGCATGCAGCAGTTTCTGATGGCGACTAAATGAACTTGGAAACCCTGTTCCATAGCACAAATAACACAAACGTCAGCACAATTCTGCAGGAGGAAGCCATGATCAATATCTGTGACAGCTGAATTATTCCTCTTCCTTCTTTAGAGTGACTGAGACCTGTTCCTCCAACAAACCTGCAGCAGGAAGTCAGCAGACTACTGTACAGTACACTATTTTAGTCTTTGAAATCCCAGGACTTTAGACCAGAATGAATGAAAAGAAACAAGAAACATTGTGAAAACATTGTTATGTTCCTTGTTAACTTCTCTGGAACAAACAGCCCAAGGTGATTTCTGCAGCACATTGCTCATGTTTCCTTGTTAAGGGGGAACAATGCAAGTTATTAGCAAAGCATTACAGTATTAACAAATATATCAAAATAAACGTTCCCAGCATTACAAAATGTTTTTGTTCCCCCTTCTTTTTCAACTTTGTGTGCAACTGCTTTAAATACCCATGAAACTAAAATCTAAATGTTGGATAAAATAAATTTCATTTCTTGATTAATTTAGCTAATACTGTAAACCAGAGTAAAGTTTTTAACCTTGGCAATGTGTCTGTGCATTTATCCTAGATCAGTTCAAAAACACAGTAAACAAAAGAAAAAAATTTAAATAAAAAAAAAGGAAAGTAATAAAACACCTATGTTTATTTTTCCACAATTGTGCCTATGTTTTATACATAAAAAACATGGGGAAAAAACAACAACAAAAAACATCTAAAAGTTTTAGTGGTACACGATTTTAAAAGTGACACTGGATGTTTCTTTTAATTATTTAAAATTTTATTTTTAAAATGTTGACTCTGAACTACATATTTTTCCTGTGGAGCTCTTTTTACTGTCAAATATTTTAACTGATACAGTACAAATCAGTCAACTTTTTACATTTACAACTTTCTGGGCTCGACAACAAATGGACATTAGTCATCACAAGTAAATAACATCAACAGTGTTGTGTGTTGCATCTCTTTTAGTTCCTGCTGTTTTGGACAAATGCTCTAAACAAAAAACTGATAAATTACTGTATTTTTCATTTTAGTGGGAATTTTTTCCCCATCTAAATTTTAAATGTTAATTTTATGAAGGGAATGTTTAAAACCAGAGAAGCCTTAAATGTTCTAGTGGAGCCTTGCTTTGGTATTTGTTGGCCTGGGTGCTACACTTTCAAAACAAACCAACACATTTATATAATTTCATCATAAGCCCAATCCTAAAATCAGTGCAAAAAGCTAAATATCTGAACCACAAGATCAACTTCATACCGAATATAAAATTATTTAAATAAAAGAACTGTATAATGTTAAAGGTTCAGCATGTTAAATGAGCTGAAAACCAACATTTGGACCTAAGAAGAGTAAAGTGAGGCCTTTTGTTTTTTAGTCATTACATAAACTTAGCAATGCAGACATTAAGCAGATTGTGTATTAAAAGTAATCCTCGCTTTTTCACCCAAAAAAATAAAGAGGCCTGAACAGAATACAAAGGCCAGGTTAGTTCATGCAAAAGCACCCACCTAATTATGTTATTACACCTAATGAGCTGTGGCGACATTTTTAATGCGTGAAAATGGAACAAAGAGGTCAAAGTGCATTTAGTCGAGTTGTCTGGATGTACAGTGCAATGCTGAAAGTTTCTCACTAAATCATGACATCACTGGAGACAAAGCTGTACCCATAAGACAAGTGTTGTGGCATGACATGTACAGATTCAGGTTATAAAGTATTTTTAATAACATTTAGTGTTAGTAAAGAGTGAAATTAAGGGGGGTGATGACCATAACAATATCTGAGGTACCTATTTAAAATCGATTTTGCTTTAAGGCCTTGTCCATAAAAGAATACATTTTTCCTACAGCTGCGCATTAATTAATCTTTTTTTAAATACAATATATCAGCTATATCATCTAACAATACAGCACAGGAAAGCTTGGACTAGAATAGATTAGAGATGCACAATATTATCGGCATAGTATCGGTATCGGACGATATTAGCGATAAAGTTAAATATCGAACATCGACTATTCCACCAAAATAACTCTGCTTCAATTTTAAGTTAATTTTTAATGTAAGAAACTGTCAAGTATAACTATAAATGCACTACTACTTATGCACTTTTCACTTGTTGCTTGTGAACAAGTCAAGTTTTGATTTGTGAAAAAGTACAAATTTGCACTGTTCGAGTGTTGTCATTGTGTTAGAGAGAGTAAATATGAATAAATTTGACATCAAACATAATCCAAGTTGAAGTGTTACAATCATATTCATCCCCCTTTTTGGCATCTGCATTTGGCAGCTGGTCAAATTGACAAAGACCATGCAGAATAACTAACCGGTAGTTTAATTCCACAGCAGAGAAAAATATGTAGTCTCTGTGAGTACCTGTAGGTTTAGGAAAAAATATTGGTATTATTATTGTTCATCAGCCAAATAAGTTTTAACATATAGGCATATCGGACAAAAATCCAATACTGTATTGTGCATTTCTACAATAAGTCACACGTTAATGTATTTTAAAGTTAACTAAATATATTACTGAATTAAAGAACGTTTTGGGGAGATGTACTCATTGA
>JBBPBX010039706.1:0-29746 GCA_038048925.1 Garcialebias charrua
TACACACACATACACACATACACACACACACAAACACACACATACACACACGCACACCTGCGTACACACACATACACACACGCACACCTGCGTGCACACACACACACACACTCCAGTGTGTCCCTCCACATCACAGATGCTTCTGACGACCCTGCACAAACACCAGGATGCAGGTGACACAAATAAGGATGAAGATGGGACCATACAGCAGGGGGTGCAGGGACAGAACCAGCCACCAGAGGGCACCATCCTGACACTATGACTGCACAACAACTTCAGAGCTCATGCACACTGACACAGTGACAAGTAGACTGAGAAACTGAAGCTTTCTGAACCACTGAGTCATTATGAAGCCATCATGTTGAACATTAGACATTATTAATAAGAACTTGTGTTACAATGTGATTGTGCTTCATAAAATATTAGATATTAAACAAATGGTTATACAGGTTGCTATAGACAACAACCATTAACAGCTAATGCTGCCTCCGCCTGCTTTTATTTAGGACCATGCACATTTGCTCTTCCATTTTGTTAAATAATTACAATATTGAATAAAAAGCATGCACTTGAAAAATCAATAAAAAAAATCACAGAGATAATAAAAACTTATAATAAAAATTCAATAAATGCTCACACTACTGGGGGGCAGAAGTTAATGGGATCTTTTTACCTAAAAACAAGATTTAGGTTTTCTTTACACCTTTAGGAAGACCCTTTCACACGACACAACAAAACATCACAAGGATTGTGTCCATGTCTGAGACTTTGATAATCCCTGTCCCTGGATAATTTGATAATAAAAAAGAGGAATGATTATACCTCTGAAATTTTTTATTTAACACAAAGTAAAATGTGGTCCTATTGGCTTCATCAGATCGTGATCTACAGCTTTCACTGGAGCGGTTTGCAGCCGAGTGTGATGCGGCCGGGATGAGGATCAGTTCCTCCAAATCCGAGGCCATGGTCTTGAGCCGGAAAAGGGTAGCATGCCCTCTCCGGGTCGGGGAGGAGGTCCTGCCCCAAGTGGAGGAGTTTAAGTATCTCGGGGTCTTGTTCACGAATGAGGGAAAACTGGAGCGTGAGATCGATAGGCGGATAGGTGCAGCGTCCGCAGTGAAGCGGGCGCTGTACCGGTCTGTCGTGGTGAAGAGAGAGCTGAGTCAAAAGGCAAAGCTCTCAATTTACCGATCGATCTACGTTCCCACCCTCATCTATGGTCATGAGCTTTGGGTTGTGACCGAAAGAACAAGATCTCGGATACAAGCGGCTGAAATGAGTTTTCTCCGCAGGGTGGCTGGACTCTCCCTTAGAGATAGGGTGAGAAGCTCAGTCATCCGGGAGGGACTCGGAGTAGAGCCGCTGCTTCTCCACATCGAGAGGAGCCAGTTGAGGTGGCTCGGGCATCTGGTTAGGATGCCTCCTGGACGCCTCCCTGGTGAGGTGTTCCGGGCATGTCCCACCGGGAGGAGACCCAGAGGAAGACCCAGGACACGCTGGAGGGACTATGTTTCTCGGCTGGCCTGGGAACGCCTTGGGATTCCCCCAGAGGAGCTGCTCCAAGTGGCTGGGGAGAGGGAAGTCTGGGCCTCCCTACTTAGGCTGCTACCCCCGCGACCCGACCCCGGATAAGCGGAAGAAAATGGATGGATGGATGGATAAAACTGAAATCATTCCTGCTCAAAGAGTTGATTTTGCCTTAGACAAGAGAATTAAGCCTTGACTGATTTATTATTATTGCTTGTTTATTATTGTTGTTGATTTTTAGTTTGATTATTTTTGTGATAAAACTTCAACTTTATTTGGATGATTATTCATTTGTTCTGGTATAGAACTCCCTGTAATAACATATTCACCCTTTACTAATCCGAATCTGTCACTGAAGTACTTTGTAGAATATATTGATTAAGTTGTTGTTGGTCAGTAAACTGACCAGTGGGTGCCAAACTTTAATGAATGAAAAATAAATAAAACAAATGTAGTGGGGCTGAGATGGAAAAAGTGGCACCCTTCTTCCTCCATCTCACCCTTCGTCATGGCTACAAGCTTCTACCTCATGAACCCCTAGTCTGAATTATCACTGTGAAAACAAATCACTGTAATACCATTTGGTTATGTGCTGCTGATCTCATGCTGCTGATCTATTTCATGTTGCTGTGTTCACTCGTCCTCATCTGCTCACACAGACTCATGTTCGTGCTGCTATTGTTTGGTGCATTGTTTCGTACTAGTAGTGCTTAGTGTATTTTTAGTTTAGTGTATTTCTTATTTCATGTCTCAGATCTTTTTTACTGTTTTTCTTTACAATTTGTATTTTTGTTGGATGTAACTGGGACCCTGTCCATAGTTTCATTCCACCTTATGTACCACATGTGATGTGAATGACACACATTGACCTTGAGAACTGAAAGAACAAAGTATCCTTCATAGCATCCTCAGTAATGCTTAGCCCCCACTTAGCACCTGCAGAAAAATATCTCTGGAGCCGCCACTGCGCTGAAGAGACGGTGTCTCTCGGTTGGTCTGAGAAAACCTTGGAGTCCTCCCAGAAGAGCTGGAAGAGGCTGTGGAAAGAGATGTCTGGTCCTCCCTGCTCAAGCCACTAAACCGCGACCCGATTTCGGAATAAGCAAAAGATAATGGATGGATGGACCTTTAGAAAATGGCTAAGTTGGTAGAGTTGTGGCCTATCAGTGAGAAGGTCGCCAAATCAAATCCCGGTCCGGGGGCCTTTCTGGGTGGAGTTTGCATGTTCTCTCTGTGCATGTGTGGGTTTTCTCCAGGTACTCCAGTTTCTCCCACAGACCAAAAACATGCATGTTAGACTGATTGGTAACTCTAAATTGTCTCTAGGTGTGAGTGAGAGAGTGAATGTTTGTCTCATTTGTCTCTATGTGTCCCTGTGATGGACTGGAGACATGTCCAGGGTGTCCCACGCCTCTCGCACAGTGATGGCCCGCATGACCTGAAAAGGAAGAAGTGGGTAAAAATGATGGATGGCTGGATGGATGGATGGATGGATGGATGGATGGATGGCTGGCTGGATGGATGGAAATTGTATTACCAGTTGACATTATGTTAAATGTGAAAACCAGAATGATTTTCTCCTGCAACCTCAACACACTGTATACAGTAGGTGAGGCAGTGGAACATCAGACAAGAGCTTCAGAGCAGAAAAGTTGTGGCTGCAGTAGAACAAGGTCAGGAAGTGTGAGGCGTTGTGAGGGTTCATTAAAGAGTGTTTGAGGGTGACAGAGCAGGAGGTCAAGAGACAGTTGATCATTTCAACAGGCCCGTTTGCTCTGTGGGATCCAGTAGAAGAGGGCTGCAAACTTCAGGACCTGTCCAACAGTGTCCAGCAGATGATGGCACGAGTTATCTTCAGTGTGACCAGAGTCGTCATGCAGACAGGACTGCACCAAGAAAAGAGCAAAGTCCTCCACTGGAGGAGGATGGAGGGATAGAGAGAGTTTCTCCAGGCAGGACTCATCAGGAGGCAAAGAGACTGCAGGACAGGTGTGTGTGATGAGTGGAGGAGCAGCACGCTGAATGAAGGTGAGAAACCATCTGAGAGGAGAACTGTCAGTGCAGCACTCTTTAGGAGGGGGTGCAGAGGTGAGAGGGGGTGGGCCTGTGATCGGAGGGTTGTCCATCAACTCCCTGGCTCAATTCCCCGGACTGACAACATCAAATTGTGGGTGAAAAAGGTGAAATGGCCACACCAGCCTCCACCCTCATTTGCTCCACTTTTGGCCCTTGAGCAAGGCCAGCAGCTCTCTGCTTCACATGTGCTCACATGCGGAAAATGCAGATTATTAATTTTCCAATGGGGATGAAAAAATAAAATCACCTGCTGGATTCTGCTTCTCTTCATCACCAGTAGGAGGAGCCTCTCCATTACTTCAGTGCAACAGTGACATGGTGTGTTTTCATGAGAACTGGCCGGTCATGTTACTTATTTAATTTATTTATTACAAGAAATCATGTTTATTTAAACTATATGACCCTCTCTTCAACTCGAACTTGAACTCTTCAATTAGTCAACCTCAAGAATCTCCATCCTTTCTGAGCATACCATTTACCATTTTATTTATAGAGCACTGAAAACAGCTGCCACCATGTACCCCCCCTTCAGGCCACCACTGCACTTTTGCAGATTCTCATCTTGATAAGTACTTGGAAAAAGTACTTGAAATGACAAAGAAATGTAAGCTTATATTTTTTCTTCTTTTTTTTAATGTTTATAGCCCAAAGGACAGTATAGACAAAAAAATTAAAACGTAAAGTCACTTTTTTATTTTTTCAGTAAAATAAAAATAAATCTGACGTTGTTTCTGTAGAAACTCCTGAGTTTCCTGCTCGCGCCTTTACACACACACACATACACACGACACACACGCGCGCACGCACGCACACACACACTCACTATTTTGGGGCTTCCTCGCGCTGCCAAGCACCTGACGTAATGCTCCGCTGTTAATGATTAGCATGTGGAAACGAGCAGCGCGAGCTCCTCTAGACATCAAACAGAACGAGACGGAGCCGGAAGACGGCCCGCACGGCCTTCAAAATAAAAGCTACTTATTAACCTCTAACCATGTGAAGTTGTGTAGTTTCATAGTACAGTACTGTATTCTCTTGTAGTAGTACTTTTATGATTAATTTGATTGTTGAGTTACTTTGCAGGTTAAGATTACATAGACGATATGTCGGGTTAAAATCAAGCCAAAAGATCACTTTAAAGGTGCTATATGTAACTTTTCTAAAAATATTTTTTTAACATATTTCTTCACTCTGTCACTATCTCCTGACAGACTGATGTTAGACAGGTAATCTCTGAAAAAACTATAGTCCCCTTGCTTCTCCAGGTGGTAAATAAGCATTTCTAAAAAGCAAAAGTGACCCGCCGTTAACCAGCCAATAAAAACAGAGCTTGAATTTGAATTTCAGCAGACCACGGGGGGCAGAGCCATATATGGCTCTGAGGGGGAGGGAGCAGAATGCTTTCCCTGTTGAAAATATTTCTAAGTGCTGCGTGCTACAGAAAGTTACATATAGCACCTTTAATGCAACATTTCTTGTACATTTGATTATATGATGCGATTTTATTAAATGTTTCTACATATACCAATTTTAAATTCCACTTGAGACAACTCAAAAATAATAAACCTTTTGAATTTTCACAGGAGACAATTAGTTTGGGATTTCAACAGACTGATCAAATTTTGCTTAAAGGTGCTATATGTAACTTTTCTAAAAAAATATTTTTAACATATTTCTTCACTCTGTCACTATCTCCTGACAGACTGATGTTAGACAGGTAATCTCTGAAAAAAACTTTAAAAAAAATATTGTCCCCTTGCTTCTCCAGGTGGTAAATAAGCATTTCTAAAAAGCAAAAGTGACCCGCCGTTAACCAGCCAATAAAAACAGAGCTTGAATTTGAATTTCAGCAGACCACGGGGGGCAGAGCCATATATGGCTCTGAGGGGGAGGGAGCAGAATGCTTTCCCTGTTGAAAATATTTCTAAGTGCTGCGTGCTACAGAAAGTTACATATAGCACCTTTAAGGTTTAAAAATACAACAATTTTGTCTTATGAGACACTGTTTTAAACAAGAATGCTTTCCTATCGTTATTATACAACATGAACACATAAGAAAGAAAACATTTGTTTCATCTTTCCTATTATTTAGAGCTGCAAGATCCACCTGACTGCTAAAAATAGAATAAAATTAAGTTTTGCATCCATATACTAGTGTGAGTTTTTCTCTTCATTCCTAAGTTTTAATCATTCATCCATCTGAGCTGTAAGGTGAAGCTCTGTTTATCAGTCGCTCTACATTCTTATCATCATCTATGGCCACAATCGCTGGGAAGTGACTGAACGAACAAGATTGTGAATACAAGCGGTCACTATTAGTTTTCTCCTCGGGGTAGCTGATACGGTGAGAGTTGTAGTTATCTGAGGGACATTTGGAGTAGATACGCTGCTCCTCCACATTGAGAGGAGCCAGTTGAGGTGGTTCAGGAATCTGGTAAGGATGCTTCAGTTCATTTCTAACTGGGAGGAGACCCCGGGGAAGACCCAGGACACACTGGTTGGCCTGGGAACACCTTGGCATCCTCCCAGAAGAGGTGGCTATGGAAAGAGATATCTGGGCCTCCCTGCTCAAGCTGCTGCCCCCGAGACCTGACTTCAGAACAGATAATGGACAGATTGATGGAACTTTGGCTGCATTTGTAGGTGCTTGTTAGCAAAATATCGCATTAACTCCGGGATGGATTTTAATGAAACTCCCAGAAAGTAATCATTGAATGTTTGTATAAAACTCCTCGACTTTTAGAGTCTACCAACTTCAAGATGACCACTGCAGCCAATCGACCTCAATCATCACGAAAAATGGTTATAATCAAGTCATTTATATTGATATTGACCTTAAATTGTGAGTGGTAGTAGCTGAGAGTCATAACACACTGAGCTCAAACAGTTTCACCTGTGATTTGACCAAAACAGCTGTAGTGTCTTTAGGTAAAACTGGCATGAAAGGCGCGAGACGACCAACTTTAAAGTGTAACTTACCTCTAAAACAACTTTTTTAGCTGATAAACTCCCTAGAATGTGTCTAAAATTATGTATAGCACTATGTCTGTGTTAATTTTCATATATTTGTGTGTATTAGTTTAAATCGACAATATTTAGTCTAAAAACGTGTTTTCACTAATCCTATGGGTTGAACTGTGGTATTGCAGCCTAATTTTCTTATTGGTCAAGGACTGTTCACTCTGACATGTCTTGAACACTCTGATGTCACAAAAGTGGTTCAAGCAGAGCCAATCCCCTGCAGAGATGGAAGGTCCTCGCTGCAGTTCATACCTTACAGCAAACCCTCGACCTACGTCACCCGCGACCTACGGCACCTCAGACTTACGATTTTATCATATTTAAAAAAAATATGATTAAAAATAATAATAAAAAATTATTATTTTTTTGTTTTGTTTTGTGTTTAAAGCTGCTATATGTAACTTTTCTAACAATATATTTTTAACATATTTCTTCACTCTGTCACTAGATTGATGTTAGAGAGGTAATCTCTGAAAAAAAAAAAAAATATTGTCCCCTTGCTTCTCCAGGTGGTAAATAAGCATTTCTAAAAAGAAAAAGTGACCCGCCATTTTCCAGCCAATAAAAACAAAGTTTGTAACCAGCCAATAAAAACCGAGCTTGAATTTGAATCAGCCAATAAAAACAGAGCTTGAATTTGAATTTTAACAGACCACAAGGGGGCAGAGCCATATATGGCTCTGAGGGGGAGGGATCAGAATGCTTTGCTTGTTGAAATTTTTTCTAAGTGCTGCAGTTCTACAAAAACTGCAGACTGAACCTTTAAATGTTATTAATTTCATGTGTATAGCACTTTGTTGCAGCTGTGGTTGTTTTAAATGGCTTTATAAATAAAGTATAATTATTAATATTACGTTTTTATTACAATTTTATCGTATTTACGCAACTTCCGGTCGTTTCCGGTCGCCATTTTACAATTGTCTACTGCGGTCAATGGAGCTGCCAGAGGCTCCTGTCAGCTGGCTCTAGAGGACTGTGTGTCCGATCAGGGTTGCCTCATACGGATAAATTTGCTGGAAACACTCGGTCAACTCTGTGGACGTCTCAGGCCCGGAGGAGCAGCCGCCGATCGCCCCGTGATCGCTCCAACAACGCCGCCCGACATGCTAACGACAGCAGCTAACAGAGCAGCTAACACAGGCGAAGACACCGAGCCGACATGCCGCGGAGGGGCCATCTGCGGCCGGGAGCTCGCCGCAAATGTCCGCCTGGCAGTCGGGGGACACCGAGCTAACGCGGAGATACAAAGCCGACAGCCTTTTTGAATGAACTGACATGCTAACCATTGCTGCTAATGGCGGGGCCTAACCGTAGCTAACGCCGAGCTTGTTTTGGATGGAGGAACATCGCGGAGAAACGGCTTTCAGTAAGTTTTTTTTTTTTCTGGCTCCAAATGTATGAAGTTAAGAAGCTAACAGTCATTCTTTTAAACAGTTTTGACCACGTGTGTGCGTGTGGAGCGTAAGGAAGCTGGGGGAGCTCGGACGGGTGCGAGCTGATGCTAAAAGACGAAGGCAGGCTTTGACCAGCTCAAAGTAAGACATTATATTTTTTATTTATTGTACAGTACTGTATTCATTTACTGTACAGTTCTGTGCATGTTCATGGCCTAGTATGTCTGCTTGTTCAGTCTCATGCCATTAAATATGTGTGCGGCGCTCCGTTAGCGGTATAGCCACAACCTATGTCAGAAACGCGGACCTACGACAGGCAGGTGTTTTTCCGCGAGGTACAACAACATCGACCTAAGTCACACCCGTAGGTCCCAATCCCTGACGTAACTCGAGGGCTTCCTGTATATGGAAGTGGTACATTGCACACTGGAAAATAACTGCAACAAAGCATATTATAGTTTTTGGAATGGCACTAGTTATTTGTATATTTTAACTTGTTTATTTTAAGAATACTTTTCACTTCATCGAAACCATTTGGTTGTATTTATTTTCTTATAGTGCAATGGACAACTGATGCATGAATACCAAGTTGGGGCAGTGGTGGTGGTGCAGGTTTGGGATCCAAAGACCAAGGTTCAATCCCTGGTCACGGAATACCTTGTGGTATTATTTTCATTTTTTTAAGCCTTTTGTTTTGGATAGATCAGGTGAGAATAGATAAATACATCTACATATTTATTCTTTGTTGTTGCTTGTTTTAAGTTGTTTGCTAGAGTTTTAGTTTGTTTTAGTTTGTTGCTAGAGGGGGCGTGAACACAGAATAACCCCCCAACTCCTCCCTCCTTGTCTCTCGACACACCCATTTTGATGCAGTTTTTGAATCTGGTATGGGGGCGGAGCTATATTTTGACGGTGAGGTAAGTTACTCTTTAAAGCTGCAGTCTGTAGTTTTTGAAATGTACTGGGATTTTTTTTTTTTTGACAACAAACACAACATCCCAGTACATTTCAAACCCAGCAGGACTCTCAGACAGAGGCTGGTCCACCCTAAGGACAGAACCCCCACACACAAACAGAGTGGTGTGGTGTATGCAGTCCAGTGCAGCGAGGTCTGCTCAGACCGTTACATTGGAGAAACGAAGCAGCCTCTTCACAGACGAATGTCCCAACACAGGAGAGCCACCACCTCTGGACAAAACTCCGCTGTTCACCTCCACCTCACGGACAAGGGACACTCATTTGAGGATGAAAATGTGCAAATTTTGGACCGAGAGCACAGATGGTTTGAGAGGGGTGTTAAGGAAGCTTTGTATGTTAAGAGAGAAAAACCTTCTCTTAACAGAGGAGGAGGTCTGAGATTTCAACTTTCCAAGACTTACAACTCAGTTTTGGGGCTGATTCACAAACGTTTTACATCGGATGGGAGCAGAGGTGTCTTGTCTGTGAATTAGACTAGCAAAGTTTTACACCGGATGGGAGCAGAGGTGTCTTGTCTGTGAATTAGACTAGCAAAGTTTGTTGAGAAACCTCTGTTGTTGGGCTGTGAGGTGTTTTTTGTCAATTTACATACAGTTGTTGTGTCTGCTGTCAGAGACTTCAAGGGAACTCCCTACTGTTAAGGTGTGATCTGTCAATTTACATGTATGTGTTACCTCAGCTTGCAATTTACATATGATGGTGCGTGACTCCTGTTATAAATCCACACGCACACACAGTCTGGTTCATTGAATTGATAAAGCTTTTCGGATGAGAAGCGAAATGTCTTCTGTTACAAATAAAGTCCAGTTGATCTTGAATTGAACGCCTTTTTGATTTAACCCACGTAGACATAAATGCCCGGGCCACCACTGCAGACGTTGTGGATGCCAGAGGAACCACCTCAGGTCAACTGGTGGTCCGGTCTATCATTCAGCAGATGAGTAAAACCCTGTGACGGAGGCAGAGGGCCCACCAGGTCTACGTGCACATGGTCAAACCGCCGACCAGGAATGGAGAAAGGTTCCAAAGGTGCTTTGGTGTGCCTGTTAACCTTAGCACGCTGGCATGGGACACACGCTGCTGCCCACTCCTTAACTGCTTTACGCAGACCGGGCCAAACAAACTTCGAACCGACCAGTTTCACAGAGGCTCTAACACCTGGATGAGAAAGGGAATGTAAAGAATCAAAAACGCGGCGTCGCCATGAAACTGGAACCAGAGGGCGGGGCCTGCCAGTAGAAACGTCACAGAGCAGGAGAGGACCTCCGTCATTCACCTGCCGTTCCTCCAACTTGAGGCCTGTGGGCCCGGACTGGAGCTCGAGTATTTCTGCGTCGCTACGTTGGTCCGCAGCCATAGCAGAAAAATCGATGCCAACGTACACGGGAGAGATCAGCACCCGGGAGAGACAGTCGGCCACCACGTTGGATTTGCCAGCCACATGCTGAATGTCCGTAGTAAATTCAGACACCGCTGCGAGGTGGCGTTGCTGGCGAGCAGACCAGGGGTCAGAAATTTTTGACATAGCAAACACCAAGGGTTTGTGGTCAACATATGCAGTGAACTGGCGGCCCTCCAGGAAAAACCTGAAATGGCGTGTAGCCAGGTAAAGTGCCAGCAACTCCCTGTCAAAAACGCTGTATTTAAGTTCATTGTCCCGTAGCGTACGGCTGAAAAATGCAAGCGGCTGCCAAACCCCGGAAACCTGCTGTTCTAACACAGCCCCCACCGCAACATCAGATGCGTCTGTTGTCAAAGCTATTTGTGCCGCTGGGGATGGATGGGCCAAAAGGGCAGCAGTGGCCAATGCAGTTTTAGCATCACCAAATGCCTGTAGGCGTTCTGGTGTCCAGTCAACACTGTCGTTGGGCTTTTTCTTTTTCAGCGCTCCATAGAGCGGTCGCAGCAGTTGTGCTGCCCTGGGGAGGAAACGGTTATAGAAATTAACCATTCCCAAAAATTCCTGTAGCGCAGACTGGGGCTGTGGAAAATTGGACACCGCCTGCACTTTGTTTGGTAACGGGACGGCACCACTGCAGAAATGCGGTGGCCCAAAAAATCAATGACTGGCAACCCAAACTGGCATTTCGCTGTATTTACAATCAGGCCATGTGCTGCTAGGCGCTGAAAAACCTCACGGAGGTGGGACATGTGCTGTTCAGCCGAGCTGCTAGCCACAAGGATGTCGTCCAAGTACACAAACACGAAGGACAATCCCCTTAAGACTGAATCCATCAACCGCTGGAACGTTTGGGCTGCACCTTTAAGACCAAAAGGCATGCGCAAAAACTCAAACAGGCCAAAAGGAGTGATAACAGCGGTCTTAGGGACATCCTCCACATGCACAGGAACCTGGTGGTACCCCCGTACTAAATCTACTTTAGAAAAAATGGAGGTCCCAGCCAGGTGCACTGAAAAATCCTGGATGTGGGGGATGGGATAACGATCGTTCTCTGTGATGTTATTAAGGCGGCGGAAATCCCCACATGGTCGCCATTTGCCGTCTGCCTTGGGCACCATGTGCAGGGGGAGGCCCACGGACTGTTTGAACGTTGCACGATGCCTAAACGCTCCATGTTAGCAAACTCTTCCTGCACGATTGCTAGCTTAGTAGCATCGAGGCGGCGTGCACGTGCGAAAACCGGAGGGCCCGCTGTGGGGATATAATGTTAGATCCCATGTTTTGTGTTTGTGTTGGCAAAATTAGGGACAGTCAGCGAGGGGAACTCTGACAATAAACGCTGAAACACGTTACCTGAAGCTAAAAAGTTAGCATGCATTAAAGGCCCAGTTCCTCGTGTAGCACAAGGCAGTGACGAAAAGGACACAGTGTCGATCAAACTTCTGTTAGCAACATCAACGAGGAGCCCGTGAGCACAAAGAAAATCAGCCCCTAAAATAGGAACTGAGCTCGCAGCGACAACAAAGTTCCACTGGAAGTCCCGGTCATGGAAACAAACAGTCACCAACCTTTCACCAAATGTCTTGATGGGAGAGCCATTAGCCGCAGTTAGCAACGGCCCGCAGCCTTCTGCCAACCTGTCGGAGCCAGTCGGGGGGACGAGGCTCTTCTGCGAACCAGAATCCACCAGGAACCGCCTCCCCGACCGCAAGTCTTCTATGAACAGCAGCCTTTCCTTGTCGCCAACGGCCGCGGCTGCTAGCGGGCGCTGGCGTTGTCGTTTCCCTGCGGCTTGAAGCTGCACGGCGGGATGCACCGTCGTGCTTTGGCGCCAAAGCGCTGGTGGTAGAAACAAAAGGCGGCTCCTGTCCGCCTGCGGGTAGCGACCCCTGCTACCACCGATGGCTCGTCCGGCGCTGAGGGCGTTGCTTGAAACTCAGGTGCTGCTGGAGATCCGGGGACCGCCGCCTGGACTGCGAAGGTCCTCGTAGCCAGGAGGATGCGGTCGGCTTCTTCCGCCAGCGAGCGGTAGTCCTTCTGCTGCAACAGTGGGGAGTTGGCCAGCACCGCGCGCACTGGAGCCGGGAGTTGACGGAGGAAGAGGTGGAGGAAAAGGAACCCACCGTCATCCGATCCCAGCAAGGACAACATGCTCTCCATCAGCTCAAGAGCTGTGCCATCGCCCAAACTGGAGAGGGAAAAAAGTTTCTCAGCGCGCTCTGTGTCGGAGAGGGAGTAACGTCGCAGGAGCAGTTGCTTGAGGGCGGCGTGCTTTCCATGTGCAGGATGGTCCTGGAGCAGGGTCATTGCTTGCCGGGTGGACAGCGGATCCAGCGAGGCGACCACATAGTGGTATTTGGTGTCGTCTGAAGAAATCCCGCGAAGAGCAAATTGTGCTTCGATGTGGACAAACCATGACGGAGGGTCGTGCAACCAGAAGTCCGGGATTTTAACGGCCACCGAAAAAGCGAGCGGGGCCGCCTGTGGAGGTTCCACAGCAGCAGACATCTGAGAAGAGCTGGCTGGACCTTCAGATGTCGACATGTTCAATTCACGAGGTCACCAGTGTAGGAGGAGATGCAAAGACGACACAGAAGACGGGATGCAGAACTTCACTTTACTCAACTCCAACATTCTGGTGGTAAGCACCAAAAACACACCTTATATATGAACCCTTTCACAATAAAACATCTGGTAAAACATCCGGTCCACTGGGTGTGAGTAGAGTCCCCTAGTGGTCCACCACAGGGTCACTGTGGGTTTTTAGAAATGCTTGTAGTACCACCTGGAGAAGCAAAGGGACTATAGTTTTTTTCAGAGATTACTTTGTCTAACATCATTCTGTCAGGAGATAGTGACAGAGTGAAGAAATATGTTAAAAATATATTTTTAGAAAACTTACATACTGCAGAAAGCAGTATGTAAATTGGATCAAGCCTTGCAGATAAAATACCAAAAGAAGATAATAATGTGAGCCATTCAATTACAGGTTGTGCAAATAGTATTTTTCTAAATGGAACTAACAAAGAGGAAATAATGAATGTAGTAAAAAATCTTACAGACAAGAGATCAAAAGACTGGGTGGACATGGATATGATGTTTGTAAAGGACATAATGAGCCATGTTATTGAGCCGTTTACATATATATGTAATTTATCATTTTCAACAGGAATATTTCCAGATAATATGAAAGTAGCTAAGGTAGTTCCTCTTTTTAAAAATGGTGATAAATGTGTGTTCAACAATTATAGACCTATATCCTTGTTACCACAGTTTTCAAAAATTCTTGAAAAACTATTTGTGAACAGACTAGATCAATTTATAGATAAACAAAATATTCTAAGCAACAGTCAGTATGGGTTTAGAGCAAAAAACTCTACATCAATGGCTCTCATGGAATTAATGGAACAAATAACTACTGCTGTCGATCAAAAACAATATTGTGTCAGTATTTTTGTTGATTTAAAAAAAGCATTCGATACTATCGGTCTTTTGCAGACACGTGACATTTTGCACTCCCGGTCGCCATATTGTATGGATACCGGTTCATTTAAACAGAGGAAGTCCATGCCTTAGCTGTTACCTCGTAAGGATCAATGTTGTTAATTGAAGCTAACTTCACCATGTAACGTTCTCTGGCTTCAAGGTTAAGTTTCTCTCTATAAGGCATCTGCTCATTTTTATATTTAGTTTGCATTTTGCTGATGTTATTGTTCTGTATCGCACTATGTTTAACATGGACTTCCTCTGTTTAAATGAACCGGTATACACCCAACATGGCGACCATAAGTGCAAAAAGACATGAGCCGTGACGTCACGTGCAAAAGACCGATTGATCACACCATTCATTCTCCTTGAAAAATTGAACAAATATGGTATTAGAGGACCAGCATTACAGTGGGTATCTAGCTACTTGAAAGATAGGAAACAATTTGTACAAATAAATGATGTAAGATCTGACCTCTGTAATATCACATGTGGAGTTCCCCAAGGCTCTGTACTTGGACCAAAGCTATTTATTTTATATGTGAATGACTTGGTAAATGTGTCAGGACTCCTTAAATGTGTACTTTTTGCTGATGATACCACATTTTTCTGTTTAGGTGAAGATATAGAACAAATGTTGGAATTGATAAAGACAGAATTTGTCAAGATACAAACTTGGTTTAAAATAAATAAATTATCATTAAATCTAGAAAAAACTAATTACATGATATTCAGTAATAAAAAGAAAACTGTTGATGTTCCACTCAAAATTGAGGGTGTTGAGATTTGTAGAGTGAATGAGGTGAAGTTTTTGGGTGTTATTATTGATGACAAACTGACATGGAAACAACACATAAATTCTGTAAGAATAAAAATAGCTAAATCGATTGCAGTACTGTACAAAGTCAGAGACCTATTGAATGATAAAGCTCTGTATTTGTTGTATAACACAATCATTGTTCCACACTTAATCTATTGTATTGATGTTTGGGGGAAAGCGTGTAAAACAATCACAAAGCCTATTTTTGTATTACAGAAAAGAGCTGTAAGAATTATCACTAGAAAACATTACCGTCATCCATCAAGTACATTATTTTATCAACTGAAGTTATTGAAGTTCCATGATTTGGTAGACTATAATATTTTATCAGTTATGTATAGGGCTCAAAATAATGCATTACCTTTAAATATCCAAATGCATTTTGTTAAAAGACAAAGTTGTTATAATCTTAAGGGGACAGAGATGTTTGTAAAACCACAATTCAGAACTAGTTTGAAGGGACGTTCTACCTCAATCCAGGGAATTAGATTATGGAATGGCTTGGAGAATGTAGTTAAAAATGCCAAGTCAATGTTTACATTTAAGAAAATGATCAAAACGAATGTGTTAAAAAAATGAAATAGCGTAATGTGTATTGTATTAGTTAGAAAATTAGAAAGAGTTAGTCATTTTGTACTGTTGGTTGAAGATTATTATTGTTTAATCTGATTGTTGAAAAAAGGGGCAGATATAATAAGATTTATTCTTCTTTCTGCTACCTTTCATTTTTTTATATTTTGTACATTATCATTTATGGGATTGTCTTGTATTGTTTCTTTTGTAAAAAAATGAACAAATTTAATAAACATAAACATAAACAAAGCGATTTCTTTGTTTTATTTTTATTTTGAAATTCTAAAGCGGAAGTTGTTTACGTGCCCCTCCGGGCTTGACGGGAGTGATTTGTAGAGCTGGTCTGTGACTGGAGCATCGGGCAAAGTAGTCAGCATGGTGAGACCCGCGGACCAGAGTGAACGGGTCCGACCTCCCCTCAGAACCAGACAGAACCGAACCCCCGCAGCCCGACCGGAAACGAACCTCAGCAGCAGCAGGTACGACCTCCAGCTAGCTCCTCTGCTTTAACACCGTTAGCTTCGTTTAGTCCACTTTGTCTCTTTTTTAACATCCAGTTGAATTAGTTCACTTCTGAACAGCTCGTCCTCCTCCCGTTTAAACGACATGCAGTGTAAACTAGTTAAGTGTGGTAAAGGTCACCGCCTTCACGGGTCAAAGCTAACTAACTAACTAACTACTGTAACTAAGTAACTACTGTAACTAACTAAATAACTAACAAAATAACTACTGTAACTAAATAAATAACTAAATAACTACTGTAACTAACAAACTACTGTAACTAACTAACTAACTAAATAACTACTGTAACTAAATAAATAACTAAATAACTACTGTAACTACCTGATTACTCTAACTAACTAACTAACTAACTAATGTAACTAACTAACTAACTAAATAACTACTGTAACTAAATAAATAAATAAAAACTAACTACTATAACTAACTAAATAACTAACAAAATAACTACTGTAACTAAATAAATAACTAAATAACTACTGTAACTAACTGATTACTCTAACTAACTAACTAACTAACTAACTAACTAACTAACTACTGTAACTAAATAAATAACTAAATAACTACTGTAACTAACTGATTACTCTAACTAACTAACTAACTACTGTAACTAAATAAATAACTAAATAACTACTGTAACTAACTAAATAAATAAAAACTAACTACTGTAACTAACTAAATAACTAACAAAATAACTACTGTAACTAAATAAATAACTAAATAACTACTGTAACTAACAAACTACTGTAACTAACTAACTAACTTACTAACTAACTAAATAACTACTGTAACTAAATAAATAACTAAATAACTACTGTAACTAACTGATTACTCTAACTAACTAACTAACTAACTAACTAACTAACTAACTAACTAACTAACTAACTAACTAACTAACTACTGTAACTAAATAAATAACTACTGTAACTAATAAACTACTGTAACTAACTAAATAACTAAATAACTACTGTAACCAAATAAATAACTAAATAACTACTGTAACTAACTGATTACTCTAACTAACTAACTAACTAACTAACTAACTAACTAACTAACTAACTAACTACTGTAACTAAATAAATAACTAACTAACTACTGTAACTAAATAAATAAATAAAAAACTAACTACTGTAACTAAATAAATAAATAACTACTCTAACTAACTAACTAACTAACTAACTACTGTAACTAACTAACTAACTAACTAAATAAATAAATAAATAAATAAATAACTACTGTAACTAACTAAATAAATAAAAAACTAACTACTGTAACTAAATAAAAATAAAAAAAACTAACTACTGTAACTAAATAACAAAATAACTACTGTAACTAACTAACTAACTAACTAACTAACTAACTAACTACTGTAACTAAATAACAAAATAACTACTGTAACTAAATAACTAAATAACTACTGTAACTAACTAACTACTGTAACTAAATAACAAAATAACTACTGTAACTAAATAACTACTGTAACTAACTAACTAACTAACTTCAGTTGGGTGTGTGAAGTAGGGGTGGTTGGACGTTTAAAGGACATGTCCACACGGTGGGACAGTCTGCTGGGTGTCCTCTCAGGACAGGTCCAGTAGAAGTAGCTCACACTCATCCAGGGGGAGGCAGGGGGGAGGCAGGGGGGGAGGCAGCTTCACCCACAGCTGTATTTATAGGAATGGGTGGACACGGACACATTTTTCTCTGACATGTATTTTGGTGTGAGCAGGCGCAGCAGCTATAAATGTTCTGTGTGTGTGTGTGAGGAGAAGCTGCAGCAGCAGTTGTCCAGACCTGCTGCTGCTGCTGCTGCTGGACCCACTCAGTGTAAAGTGTGGACTTCTCTTCTCCTGCAGGATCAGTGTAAAGTGTGGACTTCTCTTCTCCTGCAGGATCAGTGTAAAGTGTGGACTTCTCTTCTCCTGCAGGATCAGTGTAAAGTGTGGACTTCTCTTCTCCTGCAGGATCAGGAGGATCCCCTGAAGAAGAATGCTGTGACACAGCCTGCTGACTCATCAACCATCAGAAGGTCGTCACCTCCTCCACCTCCACGAGAAGAGGTGGTGTTCAAGTCCACACCTCCTGCTGCAGCTGCACAAAGCATGCTGTGAAGTCTGACTGGTGTCCACACACTACACCACCTGTTGCTCCGCTCCGGGTGTCCCCCGTGCAGACCATGATGTTTCGTGACCAGGTGGGCGTGCTGGCCAGCTGGTTCAAGGGCTGGAACGAGTGCGAGCAGACGGTGGCTCTGCTGTCTCTGCTGAAGAGGGTGAGCCGGACCCAGGCCCGCTTCCTGCAGCTGTGTCTGGAGCACTCGCTGGCCGAGTGCACGGAGCTGCAGGTGCTGGAGGGAGAGGCCAACAGTCCAGGTAGGTTCACCACACACGCTCTACACCAGCTGTGACTGCAGGGGTTGTTGGTTCATGTGAGACACTCCTGCATGTGTGGATGGTAAAACGTCTGCAGGCTGTTTCCTGATCTGGAACACGGACGCTGCAGTTCATCCACGGTTCTGTGTTGATGCTGAGTCATCATTTAAAAAACGATTTAACTCTGAATCAGCAGACGTTCAGGCTTCACTCAGGCGTCACATTGTTCAGCTCATTCATGTGGATGTGATGAGAACTTCTGCTATTTGTAACTTTTGAATTAACTTTATTTATTTACCTCAGATGAATTCAGTGCACTTTGAATTGTTCGCTGTGTCTTTAGCTTTCAGCTGCTGTTTTGCCTGTTTAAAAAAAATCTGATCATTTTTGCTCTTTGATTCTTTTCTGATGGTTTAAGTTTTGAGTTACCATTTAGCTAGTTTTGGATTTTTAGTTGCTCTTCTGCTCATTTTGGCTGTTTGCTGCCGTTTTGTGCATTTGCTCTGATTGTTTTAACTTTGAAAGCTTCAACAGTTTTCCAGCGCTGCATTTTTGCATGAAAAAAAAAATGCTAATTTGTTTAGTTTGTTCGTAAATCCAGATGAGCATTTTCCCTCTACGTTAAAGCTGCATCCTCTTAATCCTGGTGAAATGCGATAAAAGCACATCAGACACACGGGTACAGTATTCAAGGACATGTCCTGTCTGGGAGTGAATAAAACCAGTAAATGTGAAGGATGGTGTGCGGCAGCTGAACCGACGCCTGGGGGACACTGGTTGTAGAAAGACGTTGACTCTTGTCGGCTGGATGACTGGACGGAGTCGTCAGCCGGTCAGTGTGCCATCCCATACGTCCTGCACCTCCCTGAGCTGGTGTCACGCCAAAACGCCCAGAGGGGGGGTTCTGGCTCCTGTTGCATCACACTGCAGCACGGCCATGGTAACAGAAACCGTGGCAACCGACTGGGCTCCTGACAAACAGAACGAAGCTCTGCTGCAACGGAGAGCCTGTGTGCACCTGTGGCAGCATCTGCATGGATGATCACATCTGCACAGACAGGTGGCAGGAGGCCCGTGGCTGCTGTTGGTACAGGCTGGTCTCAGTTGTTGGACAAAGCTGGACACCTCAAAGCTGGACACCTCAAAGCTGACTTCATGAAATGTTCTCTTGGACCACTCCCCAGCTCCAGCTCGTTTGGCTTTGATCTTTAACCGAACATTTGAAGGTAGGGGGAGGCAACAGAGGGATTTACTACTCGACAACAGGTTCTGCTGCCTCCTAAATGTGTCAGAACACAGTTCACTGGGTGAATCAGAGACTCCTCACCTCCAGTCTTTGTTCCCCGTCGCAGAGAGAAAGGTTGAAAATGCCCTCCGTCCACATTCAAACAACTTTATTTATTATTCAGTTTGACAGTTACCAGAGTTCCACCCTTACACAGACACACATGTTCATATACCTAAAAGCAGTAAAGAAGTTTAAAATGCATTAACAATATATGTATTGCACAACAACAAACTGACAGAGATCAGTCCGTGCATGTCGCGAGCATGAGGACTTGGGAAAAAATGTGAGGTGCTGACTTCCATTTTGGTGTGTAGCTGCGTCTTTTCATTCAACCTTTATTTATACAGGCTAAAACTGAGAGGTTCAACAAAACCATGTCCAAGTTAAAAGTAGCAACATGATAGCAAAAAGCTCAACGTAGCAAAAGTCTGGCTAAAATCGAAAAGTAACAAAAGGTTAGTTAAAAGAAGAACAGAAGCTAAAAGTAGCAACTAGTTAGCTTAAAGCTACAAGTTACTACGACATAGCTTAAAGCTACAAGCAACTACAGTACAGAGTAGCCTAAATACTACAAGTAACTACGGTGCAGCTTAAAGCTACAAGTAACTACAGAGTAGCCTAATACTACAAGTAACTACGGTGCAGCTTAGGTGCAGCTTAAAGCTACAAGTTACTATGACATAGCTTAAAGCTACAAGCAACTACAGAGTAGCCTAACACTACAAGTAACTACGGTGCAGCTTAAAGCTACAAGTAACTACATAGTAGCCTAATACTACAAGTAACTACGGTAGAGCTTAAAGCTATAAGTAACTATGGTGCAGCTTAAAGCTACAAGTTACTACGACATAGCTTAAAGCTACAAGTAACTACAGAGTAGCCTTAGCTTAAAGCTACAAGTAACTACAGAGTAGCCTAACACTACAAGAAACTACGGTGCAGCTTAAAGCTACAAGTAACTACAGAGTAGCCTAATAGTACAAGTAACTATGGTAGATCTTAAAGCTATAAGTAACTATGGTGCAGCTTAAAGCTACAAGTTACTACGACATAGCTTAAAGCTACAAGCAACTACAGAGTAGCCTAATACTACAAGTAACTACGGTGCAGCTTAAAGCTATAAGTAACTATGGTGCAGCTTAAAGGTGCTATATGTAACTTTTCTAAAAATATATTTTTAACATATTTCTTCACTCTGTCACTATCTCCTGACAGACTGATGTTAGACAAGTAATCTCTGAAAAAAAACGATAGTCTTCTGGCTTCTCCAGGTGGTACTAAAAGCATTTCTAAAAAGCCACAGTGACCCGCCGTTAACCAGCCAATAAAAACAGAGTTTTGTTCATGAACGAGCTTGTCACGCCCATCTCCCCCTGTCCCAGCCCGTAGCGCGCATCCGCGCACGTTCTCGTTCAAAGGATTGCAAAGCGATGCAGGACTGTTTTGTATGTGACACAAATGTATTAAATTCCCCTTCTTCATCCCTGATCTGGACTTTTCTTTTGTTTTTTTGCCAAAAGTCAAGTGATCGCTTCCTCCTCCACTGACTCCATGACTGAAATGATGAGGAAATGAATGAATTTGTCACGAGCGAATTAAACTCGGGTTCAACGTGGCTGGCGAGGCTCTGCAGATTTCCTGGTGTTCTGGTGTGCTGGACCAGCGCTCCATGTTTTTATTTTATTTTTTAGAACGTTTTATTAACATATAAACACAGAACATCGCAGCGGCTGCAGCAAGAGCCAGCTGCAGCTTGTGCCTTTTTTTCCCCCCACCCGACCTGTCAATCAATTCAGTACGCGCGTAGAGCGGCGTTCGGCCCAACGCAGAGCTATACTGCGGCCTTTAGCAACATTCCTGCTTGACAAGTAAGTGTCTTTGCTTGAATCATTTATTATTAAAACTAAACAATAAAGATAACGAAGGTTACAGTATCACATGCGCGTTCACGATACAGGACATGCAGTGGAGGCGGAGCTATGGAGGCTGAGTTGCAGTTCAGCCGAGAGCAAGGGCGAGGGACCAGAAACGTGTCTCTGTTCAAAAAATTTCTAAGTTTCAGCGTATTCCAGAAACTACATATAGCACCTTTAAAGCTACAAGTTACTACGACATAGCTTAAAGCTACAAGCAACTATAGAGTAGCTTACTAGCCTAATACTACAAGTAACTACGGTGCACACTACGAGTGACTACGGAGTAGCCTAATGCTACAAGTGGCTACGAGTAACACTACGGGTGACTACGAGTAACACTACAAGTGACTACGAGTAACACTACGACTGACTACGAGTAACACTACGACTGACTACGAGTAACACTACGACTGACTACGAGTAACACTACGAGTGACTACGAATAACACTACGAGTGACTACGGAGTAACACTACGAGTGACTACGGAGCAACACTACGAGTGACTACGGAGTAACACTACGAGTGACTACGGAGTAACACTACGAGTGACTACGGAGTAACACTACGAGTGACTACGGAGTAACACAACGAGCGACTACGGAGTAACACAACGAGCGACTACGGAGTAACACTACGAGCGACTACGGAGTAACACTACGAGCGACTACGGAGTAACACTACGAGCGACTACGGAGTAACACTACGAGCGACTACGGAGTAACACTACGAGCGACTACGGAGTAACACTACGAGCGACTACGGAGTAACACTACGAGCGACTACGGAGTAACACTACGAGCGACTACGGAGTAAAGCCCGAGATACACTGAAGCAGACTCCGTATACGCGCGTATACGGACGTATACGCGCGTATACGGAGCCGCTGCTACACTCGGCTTTCGTTCTCGCGTAGATTCTCGTGTTTTCGCTCCAAATTCTAACGTCATTTCCTCCGTACCGTCACTTCCGATCGTCACTTCCGCTAGTTTTTCGCTCCAAACGCTCGCGTTCTCCTTGTTGTAATATGAGCAGCTGAGCACGGAGTGCTTTTCCTGCAGCCCACAGCCCACCACAGCCCACCAGGGAATATATAAAACATCGCGCACCCAGGTAGGACCTGAATTCATTCATTTCAATCATCGAGTGAACAGAGGAAGAAGCGGTTACTTGACTTTAGGCAAAAAAACAAAAGAAAAGGCCCGATCAGCGATAAAAAAGAGGAATTTATTTCATTTGTGTAACATACAAAACAGTCCGGCGCCGGGGAAGTTTAGATCAGACACCGCGTATCGCGCACGCGGATCGCGTATGCGTAGTAAAAAAATACCTTTGCGCGTACTTGCCCTGAGGGGCTACGCGGGGCTACGCTGCGTACGGGGCGTACGTACGCTGCGTATTGGCGTATCGTGAGGACGCTCGAGTGTATCTCGCCCTTAACACTACGAGCGACTACGGAGTAACACTACGAGTGACACAGAGTAGCCCAACACTAGTAGCCCAACACGGACGAGTGACTACGGAGTAGCCCAACACGGACGAGTGACTACGGAGTAGCCCAACACGGACGAGTGACTACGGAGTAGCCCAACACGGACGAGTGACTACGGAGTAGCCCAACACGGACGAGTGACTACGGAGTAGCCCAACACGGACGAGTGACTACGGAGTAGCCCAACACGGACGAGTGACTACGGAGCAGCTTAGGCTACAAGTAGCAGCAGGTTAGTTTAAAATAAAGTCAGAGTCAGAGAGTCTTTATTGTCATTTGCACCGCATGTGGTACATGTGATGAAAACGAGATTATGTACACAGGGTCCCAGTTACATCCAACAACAAATGCAAGAGAAAAACAGTAATAACATCTAGGATTAACTAAGAAAACATCAACTAGAAATACACTAAGCCCTAATGTAGTAGAAAAACATCATTATAAACAGCAGCACGAACATGAGTCTGTATGAGCAGATGGTCACAGATGAACACAGCAACAAGAAAACAGATCAGCATCAGCATGATGTGATATTTTGCAGTGATTATTCTTATTGTTTATTTATTCATGAGTCTAACAGCCTCAGGGTAGAAGCTGTTCCTCAGTCTAGTGGTTCTACATTTGATGCTCCTCAACCTCCGTCCTGAGGGGAGTGGGGCAAAGAGTGAGTGTGCTGGGTGAGTGAGGTCTTTCATGATGCAGGTGGCTCTTTTCCTGCATCTGGAGGTGTAAATGTCTGTGATGGTGGGGAGACTGACTCCAACATCTTCTGTGCAGCCTTCACCACTCTCTGCAGAGCTTTTCTTTCTGCAACTGTGCAGCCTCCATGCCACACATTGATGCTGGAGCACAGGATGCTCTCCACTGCACACCTGTAGAAGGAGGTGAGGACTGGGCTGCTCAGACCAGCTCGTCTCAGCCGTCTGAGGAAGTAGAGTCTCTGATGACCTTTCTTGATCAGGCTGGTGGTGTTGTTGCTCCAGCTGAGGTTATCATTCATGTGTACACCCAAGTATTTGTAGCTGGAGACCACTTCCACCACTGATCCACTTATGTTCAGTGGGGTGTGGGTGTGTTTGTTCCTTCTGAAGTCCACAATCATCTCCTTTGTCTTCTTCACATTCATGTGAAGGTTATTCTCTTTGCACCAGCTCTCCAGGTGTTCCACCTCCTGTCTGTAGCTGGACTCATCATTGTTTGTGATGCATCCCACCACAACTGTATCATCTGCAAACTTAACAATATGACAGCCTGGATGTGTGGCTGTACAATCATATGTGAGCAGAGTGAACAGAAGAGGGCTCAGCACACATCCTTGAGGAGAGCCAGTGCTGAGGGTAATGGTGGAGGAGGAGAAGTTGTGGATCTTCACGGACCAGGTAAAATGACTGAAAAGTAGCAACAACACACTAGCTAAAAAGAGCAAAAGTCTAGCTAAAAGTAGTAGAACACAAGCTAAAAGTGGCACAAGTAAATTAAAATGGAACAATTATTTATTATTTAGATTACAAAAAAAAAACATGTCCAAAGGAAAACCCTAAAACCAGCTGACTCAGCATTCAGACAATCAAAAGATGTTGCCCAGTCCCACTCGTTCATCTTGGACTGAGGACAGTGTCTGCAAGTTTCTGAACTGATTGTGTATTAATGAGATGCCGAGTCGGTCGTGGTCAATCAGCTGCTGTTTTGTAGCTCGTGCTCTGTGAACACTTCTGTCTGATTGGTAAGCATTTTTAATGTTGTTGATTTATACATCTGCCATCAGCTGGCAGTCAGCAGTAGCTGTGTAGACCCTTAAAAAATTGCAAAAAGCAAAGCTGACAATACAGTACATGGAAAGGAGAGACTCTGTATAGAGGCGGGCGGGGGGTGGGGGGGCATTGACTGGAGACATCACAGCACAGTAAATGTAAGATTGAATCATTTAGACGCGGGGGTGAAATCTGGGCCTCGCCCTGCTGATTTCTCTTTCACATCACGGTCGCTGATTCAGCTGCAGTGAGCTGGACTGTGCGGCGCTGCAGACCCAACACGAGAACACATGTTGGCTGAAGAGAGGGGGACAAAGATGGTTGTCTAGCTACGTGATCCCTCTGGTATGTTGTGGTAGCTCGTTTGAGTGCTTGAGGGCTGAAATACCATTTTATTTTTTGTTATAAAACAGTTCTGGTGTTGATTTATTTCTGTTTGGTGTTATAGGCAAACTGTTTAAAAGATTCTGGTCTTTCATGTCACGTCTGTAAAAACCTGAAGGAAGATGTCATGGTTTAAACTGTGCTGCAGGTATCGTTCTGGAAGAGTTTCATCATTATGTTCCTTTAGGTTTTCTTTCTGCCTGTATTTTTATAAATTAAACCTATCACATAGTGCTGGCAGGAACAACAAACTTAAAATCTGACTTTGTTAACCATAAGATGAATGTTGCTGTTGGAAGAAAAGCACAGTTATGTGTTTTCACAAAGCAGCAAAGAACTTTTTAAAGCATTAAAACGCACTCAGCTGTTTAAGGGTTAACTTACAGCTGGAAGTTTCGGCTGAGTTGAAAACTATTTGGAAAGTGTTGTACAAATGAAAGGAATCCTCAGTGACCTACTTCTGCGAGCTGCTCAGAGGCTGCTTTGTTTTGGCACCCAGAAAATGATGCGACTGTGTGCTTCTTGAGAAGCAAACCCAGTAAACAGGATCAGGCTCTCACCAAGAGACCTTTGATGTGTTTTTTTAAAAGTTGTTCCTCCCCAAGTTATTTTTGACCCGTCATGATTTCTTTGACTCCTGGTTTTAGATGTATTCTGGTGTAGTCTCCGTTCCTACATCCGTAATCGTTCTCTTGTCCCATAACTTCTGATCCGCTCAAGTTAATTCAACGAAATTTCATTCACATGTGCATCATCACCAAACATAGTGTCTTACATATTTTCATCACCCCAAACTCTAATTGAGGTTTAAGTTAAAACAAGGTCTTTGCTTGTCCAGGCCATTGCTATAGATTGCTGTACAGTATTGTAGTTTTTAGACTATAAGTTGCCCCAGAGTATAGGTCTCATCAGTCAAAAATGCCTCACGAAGAGGAAACAACAATACATAAGTCACTTCGGAGTACAAGTCACATTTATTTAGATGTGTATTTCACAAAGTGCAAGAACAAGACATTTAATCTGAAATAACAATAACCCACAGAACACACCTGGGATCCTGAACAGGCTTAATTAACATAACAAGCCAACCAGTCCAACAAGCAGGTTACCAGTAAATTCACCACTCATTCCACATCACTGTTGGGGACATTTTACTTATGTTTTCTCAGTAGTCTTGAAGTGAACGTTGGGGGTTGTTAGCTGAAGAGGAACAACATATACTGGTACTGTAGTTGTTAAAAGCCTAGAGGACCCTCTCGTGGCTGTAAGTGGTAATATTTACTCTTTGGTTCATGTCAGTATGAATGAACATTTAACGCAGGGGTGTCAAACATACGGCCCGCGGCCCGGAACCGGCCCGCCAGCGGGTTTAGTCGGCCCGAGGATAAATCTGAATTATTAAAAAAAAAAGAATAAATGTTGTTTTCTTAAAAATCTGCAGTTCATATGTTGTCCACTAGAGGCATTGTGTTTTAGTCAGTTCCTATGTTGTCCTACTCAAACACAGTGCCTCTAGGACCCAGAGGCGCTGTGTTTTAGTCAGATCAATCGCTTTACCCGTGTTTATATAAGCGTGTTTATATATGATATCTATGGCTTTACCCGCTTTTTCTTTTGGAACGGACAGTCGGGCACCCTCATCAGTAGAATGTCTTTGTCAAAAAAGAGAAAAGTGGACACAGAGTGTCAGATTTTTCAAGAAAAATGGACTTCTTCCTATAAAACTGTTTGTTGACTAAATGTTTTAAAACGTTGTGCAATCCCTGTGATCAGTTTTTTTAATGTGTTTTAAGTCTTAAAGGGGACCACAGATAGGTTTTTAAAATTTTTATGGTACCGGTATGTCTGTGGGCTATCCAGACAATGGCCCTCATGCACGAACCGTTCGTACGCACAGATTTGTTCTTAAACTGTGCGTACGAGTGATTTAGGATCATTTGTGGCATTCAACAATGTTTTCGTATCCTACGATTTTCTTCAGATACGAACAAAATTTACGAGTGGTCCGGACCTGTCGTATAATTTAGGAGCGTCAGTCTGCTGTCATCCAGACGGATCTTCTCCACGAATAACTTCATATTTCGTTATTTAGAAAATATTTTGGGTTTAAAAAAATCACGCACCATAATTATTCTTGACAATAGGTTATTCTGTTTGAATTAGAATTATAATTTTAAGTTTAATTTGTCTGGTGTGTCGCGCAGGCTTCAGTGAGTCGTGCGCTCCCCTTGGTCATCAAAGCCGCTCCTCATATTAACACCCAGGTACATAAAATTCCCATACACCGCCGCAGAACAAGTACGAATTAAGACTGATTTTCATGCTATTGCTGGACTGCTGTGCCAAACACCATCGGAGCAATAGATTATTATCTGATTCGAAATATAACCTGCAGAATGTGGTTGCGCGCTGACCAGGAGGTGCGCGCATGACACATTTGTGCTGCAAAACATGTTGGCACGCGCGCAGCATGGCATTTATTGTCCATTCATCTCGCAGACTATTGACCACCTCCTGTCCGTGCTGCGGCGAGACGTTTGTTTGAAGCCATTTTCAGATCAAACCATTTATTCTTGATTTCTGATACTGTACGACCCACGGGACACACAGCATATGCACTACAATATTAATATGAAGTTAACTGTAGTTTCGAGACATTTTAAAATGCTTCTGTTCAAAAACACATCCGACACTTGCGGGGGGTGGGGGGGTAGCGGTGCGCTCTTCTGAATAAGTGAAACTATAATGTAACACAGTACACTAAAATTAGAGATATTTGACCATCCGACACTTGCGGGGGGTGGGGGTGGCGGGGCAGCGGTGCGCCACAGCTCTTCTGAATAAGTGAAACTACACAGTTGTTTACACTAACATTAAAAATATTTGACCATCCGACACCTGCGGGGGGGGGGGTGGCGGTGCGCCACAGCGCGACTGAGAGCAGATCTCCGAACGCGTGAAGTTCCTCCTTTTACTTCTTGAGTTTGAATGAATGGACACTTCCTGCTGTCAGAAGGCAGGAAACGTGGCCTTATATGGTGTTTTGAGGGGTGGGAATTATGTAAATGACCTCTCCGTGTGCACGCGCAGCTGTTTAGAACAGGTGGGATTCATCATATTTACGCAACCCATTTACACACGTTTCCTCAGGATAGAAGACTTTGTTGAATCTGACGTGGCATGTTCGTACGAACGCTTCGTACGAACAAAAGTAGGAGAAATTTAGGATAAAAATACGAACATTTTCGTGAATGAGGGCCAATGTTCATTCAATTTAATACACAAAATAATTCTTAGATAATCAATTATACCCTTTTTAATTCTGCCATTTTTAACTTTCGTTTTGAACGACTGGTTTATGATAATGAGCTGTCATGGCCACGCCCTTCAAAGATCTGTTTACATTAACTCCGCCCTCTGTAACAGCCAGTATCTCTAAACTGTTGTTGTTTTAAAATTAGCTCTTTTTTTAAAAGGGTTAGTGTTAACCTTTCCTGCTCAGTCTTTCATCCGTGGTCAAAAGACACAGGGGAGATTTTCCTCCAGGGCTGAAGTCTCTGCTTCAGGGTTAACTCCCTCGCTCGCCTTGCACATAAACCACACGGTGGCTGAAGGTTAATCCTCTTGTTTTAATAATAATTCCAGCCAACAGGTGCACAAACAGACTTTCTTACAGCCGCGTTTCAATTTGCCGTTCACTTTACTCCACACACACACACCGTTACGTCTTGCTCTCCTCAACACGCTAAAGGACCCTCTAGGCTTTTGACGACCAGTGTACCTGTGTACGGATATTTTAGAGCAAAAAATAAATTAATAATAATAATAATGTCTTTTTCTGTCATCTGTGTATGTTTCCCATACACAGACAAAATTCGTCTCTGCGTTTAACCCAACCACCACCAGGTGGTGCAGTGAGCAGCCAGAAAGCGCCCGGGGAGCTGGAGAATTAGGTGTGCACTCATAGACACCCCAAGGTGTGTAGTGGCCGGGGCGCGAACCCGCGTCCTTCGGGTCCCAAGTCGGAAGCCCTGCCACTACACCATCTTGGCTCCTAAAAAGTCCTGCTGGATGGACAGCGTGTGCGCCCACATCATGCTGTAGTTTAAAGATAAAATTAAAGTGTTTAACTCCATTCCTGCATCATCCTGGAAGGCTTGACCAAGCTTCAAAGCAGCTCTGCGCCGTGATGGATAGAGAGCAACAGCTACAGGACAGATGCACGTGACGTGCAGCAGGTCCTCGGATGGATGGATGGATGGATGGACGGATGGACAGATGGATGGATGGATAAAAGCTTGGACCTCAGTCAGTAAAGAATCCATCTGTCTGGGTTCAGGAAGGCAGGATGTTTGCTGGAGCTGACGTGGAGCCTGGAGGACGCAGCTGCTCTGAGCGCTGCACCCATAGATATCATATATAACACTAGATACCCCATAGCCTGCTCCGGCGCAGGATTTAGGGCGGCCATCTTGGAGTTGTCACCCTCGAACCTTGCTGCACCAAAACAACAGAGATGCCTCCGCATTGCTCGGCTTATTCGTGTTCAAATCGGAAAACTGTTGATGTCAGGGACCGGGGGATAACTTTTCACAAGTAAGATGAACATATTATTGTTAGTATTTTGTGAATGTAATATTACTGTACTGTATTTATGCCCACCATATATGTGTATGCTGTATATATATATGTGTGTGTGTATATATATATATATATATATATATATATTTATTTATATATATATATATA
>JBBPBX010039707.1:0-12518 GCA_038048925.1 Garcialebias charrua
AGTCCTCTCACTGTCATATTTCTATCTTATTCTCTTTTGAATGGCATCTGCACTTCACTATTCCACCACCAGGTTTCCTTATCATCCATTCTCTGTCCAGATGACACACCAAGTACCTTCCTACCTGTCTCTCTAATTACTGTTGCTGTAGTAGCCCAGTCACTTGGAAGCTCTTTCTTACCACCCAGAGCCTTTAACAGCTCGTCTCTGAATTTCTCACAACATTCTTCCTTCTTTAGCTTCCACCATTTGGTCTTCTTCTCTGATTTTACTCTTTTTCTCTTCTTCACAACAACAGTCATTCTACACACAACCATCCGATGCTGTCTGGCCACGCTCTCCCCTGCCACAACCTTACAGTCTCCAATCTCCCTCAGGTTTCCTCTTCTACACAGAATGTAGTCGACCTGTGTACTCCTTCCTCCACTCTTATAGGTCACTCTATGTTCCTCCCTCTTTTGGAAATAGGTATTGACTATAGCCATTTCCATTCTCTTGGCAAAATCCACCACCATCTGTCCTTCCTGGTTTCTTTCCTTGACACCAAACCTACCCATCACTTCCTCATCCCCTCTGTTTCCTTCACCAACATGTCCATTCAGGTCTGCTCCAATCACCACTCTTTCCTCCCTGGGAATACTCTCTATCACTTCATCCAAATCTTTCCAAAATGTATCTTTCTCCTCCCCATCACATCCAACCTGTGGAGCATAACCACTGACTATGTTTAGCATCAGACCTTCTACTTCTACCTTCAGACACATCACCCTATCTGACACTCTCTTCACCTCTACTACATTATTTGCCAACTCCTCCTTCAGGACCACCCCTACTCCATTTCTCTTTCTATCCACACCATGGTAAAACAGTTTGAACCCTGCTCCAATACTGCGAGCCTTGCTGCCCTTCCACTTGGTCTCTTGGACACATAAAACATCTACCTTTCTTCTCTGCATCATGTCAGCCAGCTCTCTACCTTTGCCTGTCATTGTCCCCATATTTAGAGTTGCAACTCTCAGTCCTACATTCTTCACTTTCCACCTCTCCCTCTGTCTCCTGACATGTTTCCCTCCTCTGTTATATAAATACTGAAGAGTTACTCAAGGTCAGTTCTTAACCTTTCAGTCACTGCACACAAACCTCACCCAAGTCACAAATATATTTTATATATTTTATATTCAGTGAACAACATTTACTCATTGATTTATGCTGTAGTCAGGTTTCTTGTCCTCCATTATGGAGCAAAATGGAGAAATTTGAAATGCTGTCCATCCATGAAGGTTGTTATTATAATAACTTTAAAAAATGGTCTAACTTCCTTTTTAGTCTGTGACTACATCTTGGTGTAAAAAAAAAAGTTCTGATCAAAAATGGGTTTAGGGTTAGCGATTAGATAGGCCAAAGATTAGTCTATGGTGGCCAAGGCCACCATTGGCCACCTCTGACTCTACTATTGCACTTGATGAGGGATAAAATTGCACCCTCTGTAGGGTTTTTCAGCCTCTCTCAACCAGGTTCCTGAATGCAAGAGTGACTACCTGTATTCCAGAGGTGGGGACTCGAGTCACATGACTTGGACTTGAGTCAGACTCGAGTCATTAAAATCCCGACTTGAGACTTGACTTGAAAAAATGCTGAAAGACTCGGGGACTTGACTTTGACTTGCACGCCATTGACTTGGGACTTGACTTGACTTGAAGCTGTTTACTTGAAAATACTTGATATTTTAGTCATGTCAAAAATTTAAAGACCGTGTAAAGTAAAATTAAATGTGTGTTTTGAGTTTGTCACATGGCATAAATATGTGTTATTAATCACCCATATAAATCTGACTGATTAAAAACATTGTTTACCTTATAAAATTAAGTCTCAAAAATAATGAAAAAACATAATTGTGCCCTGGTCTGAAACGCTGGGGGCGTGTCAGCGCATGGGCGTGGTTTCAGCGGAGTACTGCGCCCGTGTCCTGCCCAGTGAAGAACTACGGTAAAGTGAGGATGTTCGCGAATGCTTGCAGCCTAATTGGAGTTCTCCAGCCCCACTCATTTGAACCTCCAGAGCCGGACTCAAGACTCTGGCTGCGTCTCAATTCAGGGGCTGTGTCCTCATGAGGACCCAGCCTAGCTGGGCCGAGTAGGCCACGCACTCACAAGGCCGGGTGGGCTTGACGAAACTGCTGAAATGGGATGGTCTAGCCTTCCGGAGAGCCGGCATTGAAGTGGGTGGGGTGTTGTCTTGAAATGGGTGGGAAGTGTGCGCGCTTGGTGTGTGTGTGGAAAGAGAAGGGACGCCGCAAAAAATATTTGTTATCTGAATATATATATTAGTGTTTCTGAGTTTACTGTTTGTTAAGAACTGATTACAAATCAGCTTATTTTACATGTGCGTAGCAAGGATTTCCCGAGGGGCAATCGTTTAAAAGACAGAGTGGACCTATGAAAGGCAAGTTGCTCAGTAGAAAAAATGAGGACTGAGATTAAAAGGAAGGAGTTTGTGAAACTCCTTCTTTTTTTTATCGAATAAAAGGCAAACGTAAAATAAGTTTTAACCGTACCGAGTGAGATTCGAACCAGCTTCGAGAAAAAGCTCTCTGCGTCAACTGCGGGATGCTTACTGGGACACTCATCTCCAGGCCAGCGGTCACTCTTTCAGGGATGAAGATGTTCACATCCTTGATAGAGAGGAACAATGGTTTGAGAGAGGAGTAAAGGAGGCCATCTTTGTGAAAAGAAACCGTCCATCATTAAACAGAGGTGGAGGCCTCCGGGTTCAACTGTCCCCCACTTACAATGCTGTTATTGCTAGTATCACTCAGCCCTCTGTGAATAGCAAACAACCATCAGGGTGTTAACGATCCATCGTCAGGCTGATGGTCCTCCTTGATCATGTGAGCAGCTGGTTTCGGCTGTCATCAGCCAACTGGTTGATCCACTGTGGGAGGGTGCTATTTATAAGACTGAGCTGAACACAGCTTCTCAGACTGAGGAAGTCTTTCGGACGAAAGACGAAACGTTTCTACAGCTTTTTTTTTTTTGCTTTGTTTTGTTTTGTTTTTTGAATGTCCAGAGGACCAGACTTAGCTTTTTTAGATTTTTCTACCTGGATTATTGAGCATGCATCAGGGTGTGTATAACAATATTTCTGTTTCAGGATTTTTTAGGCGTTTTAAATGTGACCGCGTTTCGTCACGCGGTCTAGCCCCACCCCCTGCAGCTCCAGCCGTATAAATTACGGTAGTTCTTGCCTCGGTGAAGCCGTTCACTCGCGAATCGCAGATAGCACCTTTTTTGCTAAGAAAATGCGACAGGTCCATTGCATACTTAGTTATCAACGTGATTACTCTATATTTTAATCACCAACACAGACCCCGCATGCGATGTGACCGGGTCGGACCGGGTGCAGCGAGTCCGCTCATCTTCTAAAATAGCGCTTATTATTAAACACATAACAGCGGAGTTATGAATTATAGTTGTGTCCTCAACTTTAAAAACAAAACCAGAGTTGTTTGTGCACTAAAAACAGCGTAACTCTTGGAAAAAGGAGCTGCTGTTACAGCCAGAACTCAGATAAAAACAGAGCAGGTTTACTGGATCTCTGCTGCACCTGTCTGCCTCTCCACACACAGCTCAGGCTGTGAAGAACGATGCCGACCGTCACAGTGGTCACTGTCTGACTCAGAGTCTGAGTCTGGCTCTGGAGGTTCAAATGAGTAGGGCTGGAGAACTCCAATTAGGCTGCCAGCCTTCGCGAACATCCTCACTTTACCGCAGTTCTTCACTGGGCAGGACACGGGCGCAGTACTGCGCTGAAACCACGCCCACGCGCTGACACGCCCCCAGCGTTTCAGACCAGGGCACAATTATGTTTTTTCATTATTTTTGAGACTTAATTTTATAAGGTAAACAATGTTTTTAATCAGTCAGATTTATATGGGTGATTAATAACACATATTTATACCGTGTGACAAACTCAAAACACACATTTAATTTTACTTTACACGGTCTTTAAGGAAAAAAAAAAGAGGAAAACAAACGAGTGAATGCTGAAACGATTAATCCAAAGTTTTTATTCGTTACCGTAGAGAGCTGGTTGGATTTCTTCAACAGCCTTGTCATCACTCTGCTGTATCCTCTGCCACTTCTCGATGACAAAGACATCACCTCCCAGTTGCTCTCATCTTTGTCTAAACAAAAACGTCTTCAAATAAAAGCATTTATAAACGAGAATAAATGTGCCAGGGTGCATCTTACCATTTGTAGAGCTGGTTTTCAAGTATCCATCCAGGAGCGGCAGGATCTCCTTGTAGCAGGGCTGCAACGTCTCCTGGGTAATGTTGGAGGACCAGTCCTCGAGCGCGTCCAGGGCTGTGTTGGCCAAAGGAACGTGGCTCAGACCCAGCCGCAGAGCCGTCTGGACCCAACCAAAACATATTTACCTCAGCAACTGAAAGTAAAAGTCTTTAAAAGATGCATGAGTGGGTGGGTAGGTTAGTGGATAGGTAGGGTGTGTGAGGAAGGAAGGGCAGGTACAGGGGGAGGGGAGGGTAAGCACAAAGGTAAGTAGGTAAAGTGCGTAGCGTAGGTAGGTAGGAAAGTAATCAGGTAGGAGTAGAAGGTATGATAGAATGGGAAAGTAGACAGGGTAGGTATGAGTGGTAGGGTAGGTACAGAGCTAAGTAGATAGATAAGAAGGAGGTAAGAAGATAGGGTGAATAGGAAGTAGGAAGGTGATTGGATAAAATAGGTAGATAGGGTGGATAAGGTACGGTAGGTAGGAAAGTAAGTAGGTATGATAGGCCGGTTGGTAGAATGATTTGGTATGGAAGGCTAAGTATGTAGGCAGGGAGGATAGGATAGATAGGTGTGGTAGGGTAGGTATGAAGGTAAGTAGGTAGGTAAAGAGGTAGGGTAGGTAGATATTAATGTAGGTAAGGTAGGAAGGTAAGTTGGTAGGACAAATAGGTACCTATAAAAAAGGGTAGGTGGGTAGGTAGGAAGGTAGGTAGGTAAAATAAATAGGTAAATATGGTAGGTAGGAAGGACAGTTAGGTAGGGTAAGTAGAAACGTACATTGAACAAAATATACAGTAAATGCAGCACTTTCATTTTTGCTCCAATTTTTCATGAGCTGAACTCAAACATCTGACTTTTCTATGGACTCAAAATTCCGTTCACAAATTTGCGTAAATCTGTTAGTGAGCACTTCTCCTTTGCCGAGATAATCCATCCACCTCACAGGTGTGGCATGTCAACAAGATGCTGATTAGACAGCAGGACTGTTGCACAGGTGTGCCTTAGGCTGACCACAATAAAAGGCCACTTTAAAATGTGCAGTTTTAATCTATTGGTGGAGTCCAGTTTGAGGATTTTTGAAGATTTTACCACATGTTCAATATTTACTAGCACAAAATCCAATTTTTTGTTAAATTTATACATATGTATAAACACGTACGTATCCATTGTACATATCCATCCGTCAAGGCTAGCTAAAAACTGATAAAGTAAAAGCTTAGCTAAAAACCAAAGTTAGCATAACAACAAGTCATTCCATCCATCCATCCATCCAGAATCCCACCTCCAGAGCAGGACAGTAGGTCTTCATATTCAGAGCCACGATGTTGTGGTGCAGTGAGAGGACAAAGGTCAAGCAGGACGCCAGGAGTTCATCTTTGTATTGCTTCATCCTCACACACACCTAGTGGTCATCACACACGCATAAATCATATGTTGAAGTAATATAAAACAAACAAGACTTTTTCCCAAAATTGAAAGGCTACCTCTTTCCCAAACTTAGAGAAAAGTGCAAAACAAGCACTTTTCACTGTGTCACCCTGAGGAGATGCAGAACTTCTGAGGCCAACTCCCTGTTGAAGAGCAGATTTTTAATGTTCGTTTTAATGTTTGTATACATATTAAATAAAAAATTAGCTTGTTACGAGACCACTTTCTTTATACCCAACACATACTTCGAGCTGCAACAGATCATGGAAGATTTTTGGTTAAAACGTTGGAAAACAGGACATTGATTGTTTTTTTTGTTTGTTTTTTTAAGAATATGAGTTAGCCAGAGTAACAAAATGAAAATATTACCTGGAAGTACTTCATTCTCTTGGCAATTTTCATGGTGACGGACAGCAGCTTGTAAAAGCCGCTGACAAGAGGATTTCTTATGGAGTGGAGGATGAGTTCATGACTCAGGGGATACATCCAGGAGTGGAAATATTCCACATGTTTATTCAGCAACAACTCACTGCACAAAAGGAAAAAGACATCACATGGAACTTTAAACGTACAGTTAAGATGAACGGGGTTTCAGTCCTAAAAATGGGGAGGAATGTTCATGCTGTGCCTCTTTACCTGCAAAAGTCCACCAGGTTGATGAAGGCAGTGAAGTCTTTGACCTTGTTGGGCAGCAGGTGAGCTGTGGGGTCGGACGACGGCAGGGCGTGGGCCGAGTCATCCGGTGTCTGGGAAACAACAGATGACTGGTGATTTTACAACTTTACATCAATAATGGTGTTGGTCAGAGTTTCTAAATGTAGATCCCATTGCAATGTGTGACGTCAGCAAGTAGTAAGATCTCCAGTAAAAGGAACTTAGAGTATAATGCTATTAGCGCCATGGTTGTGGTTTGCGCCAATAAGACATTATAATATAATTAAATATAATATAATAATTATAATAAGACATTTACACCTCTAGATGCAGGAAAAGAGCCACCTGTATCATGAAAGACCTCACTCATCCAGCACACTCACTCTTTGCCCCACTCCCCTCAGGACGGAGGTTGAGGAGCATCAAGTGTAGAACCACTAGACTGAGGAACAGCTTCTACCCTGAGGCTGTTAGACTCATGAATAAATAAAAATAAAATTAAAATAAACACTGCAAAATATCACATCATGCTGATGCTGATCTGTTTTCTTGTTGCTGTGTTCATCTGTGTTCATCTGTGACCATCTGCTCATACAAACTCATGTTCGTGCTGCTGTTTATTCCCACTATATTAGGCTTAGTGTATTACTAGTTGATGTTTTTCTTAGTTAGTTCTCGATGTTATTACTGTTTTTCTCTTTCATTTGTTGTTGGATGTAACTGGGACCTCGTGTACATAATCTCGTTTTCATCTCATGTACCACATGCGGTGCAAATGACAATAAAGACTCTCTGACTCTGACTCTCAATAAAACCAGAAAAAAGATTGTATCCAAGAAGCTTTGTCGCTACAGGACTTGCAATAGTGACATCCGATATGCTGATATTTGCAAGGTATATGGTTCATGACTTTTCCAAAGCCGTATACTCAGGGATAGAAACGTTATTACGTCATTATTGGAGGATTTCACTAAACAGTAGCCTGGCCCTCGCCATTCCTACGCAGCTCCGCTCAATTCTCATTTCCCCTAGCCTGGCCCTCACCATTCCTACGCAGCTCCGCTCAATTCTCATTTCCCTTCACTGCCTAGTCCAAAGCGAAGTGAAGGACATGGGTCTGGTATCAACCAGGCTACAGCGAAGTGAAGGACATGGGTCTGGTATCAACCAGGCTAACTAAACAGGGATTTTTAAGCATTTTTTTGGTGAGGGGAGGAGAGAGGGGCCCTACAAGTACAGCCAGATGTATTGTAAAATGACACATGCAACGCTCAAATGTTGCCATGGAAATGTTTAAACAAAAAATTCAGCGGCAGTCATTAACGATTTTTAATGTGCTTACTTTGCAGGTGATTAATCCGAGTCATTTGTGATGTCCATCTCAACTTCAGAGAGGTGTCCTCAGATGGACAAAAGTATCGGAGGTGGAAGCATTGTTCATGCCGTCTGGCGCATTGTTTGCCTGACATCCAGGACTTTCAGGGTTTCCTCGCAATACTTATGACATCATCTCCAACCAGTGCCATTGGACTGACCACAACTTATCAGTTCTCCTCACATGGGAGAAAAATGGCTCCACCAAAGCTCAAGAAACTGCAGGGGCACCTGTGTTCCTGTCCTCAGTGAAGCCAGTTTTACATCAATGTGGACCAAGAGGACCAAGAAAGAAGCTCCAAAACCTCCAAGATGGACTGAAACCTGCAGCTGTCCACATGGACTGGACAAAAGTCTTCTGCAGAAAAGTTTGATGGTCAGATGAGACAAAGATTAAGCTGTTCAGCCACAACGACAAGATGTATGTTTGTAGGAGTCGAGGTGAGGCTTTAAATAACTCATCGTGCTTTGGGGTTGAGTGGGTAGAATTATGGAGGAGGTCTACCTCAAAGTCTTTCACATCAAACCAGCAGCTGGACGATGGGATCTTAGGTCAGCTGGGTGTTCCAATGATCCCAAACACATCAGAACTGGTTTCTGATTGGATTCAGCTTCTAGAACGGCCTCAACCCCATTGGAAACTCTGGACTTATGATAGGAAATCAACCAATACAAATGAATTATGCTAAGACGTAAAGCACTTAAATATCAGCCAGAAGTTTCTTGACGGAGGCAAATCCCTGTGGTCCAGGTGCAACAAGCTTCGAAACATTTACCAAAATAGTGGAATGGTTTAAGCTTTTTGTAATAACGAACACACACAAACAAAAAAAAAAATTTTCACCTCCTCTCCCGTAGTGATTTTCTGCACGGACAGGTCCAGTTTCTCCACGATGCGCAGAATCGATTTCACCAACTCGTTGTACAGAAGACGACTCAGAGACCCAAGAGCTGCATTCTGGTTTTCAAAAGCCCCGTCCAAAAACCCAGAATCCTGCAGGAGGAGGGGTGCAACGTCAAACTAGAGAAATTGCATTTCCTGTGAAAATGCAGTGTGAATGCTTATTGTCGAAGAACTTGCAGAAAAACAGCTGAAATTAGCTAAAAACATTCTAAAATGTAGCTGAAATGGAAGAACAAGCTTAAATTAGCAGAAGAAAGAACACATATTTGCTGAATTAGTATAAGCAGAAAGGAGTACAAAAATTAGGAAAGTAGCTAAAAAAAAGAAATATACAAAAAAATAGCTGAAAGGCAGCTGAAAAGGCAGAAAGAAGCTTAAACTACCAGAAGTAGAAAAAACTGAAATGAGCCAAAACATTTTTTAGAATTGGCTGTAAAAGCTAAAATTAGCAGAAAAAGAGCTCAATAGTAGCTGAAAGAGCAGAAAAAGCTGAAACTAGCATAAACAAGTTACTTAGGCTGAAAGTGGCATGAAAAACTTGGATTGACCTGAAAACAGCTGAAATTAGCTAAAAATGCTACAAACTAGCAGAAAATGTAGAACAAGCTTAAATTAGCAGAAAAAACAAACATATTTGTCCAATTAGGCTGAAAGAAGCAGAAATGAGCACGAAAAAGTGGAAATTATCAGAAAAAAAAATCTGAAATTTGTAAAAACAGCTGAAAACTAGCTAAACAAAAGCAGAAACAATCTTAAATTATCAAAAGGAAATGGAGAGAGCACATATTTGCTGAATAAGGCTAAAAAAAGATCAAATGAGTGCAAAAAATGTGGAATTAGCTGAAAAAGCTAAATAGTAGCTAAAAGAACAAAAAATCTGAAACTAGCAGAAAAAAAGCTGGAACATGACAAGCTGAAAGTAGCATGAAAAACTTGGATTGATCTGAAAACAGCTGAAATTAGCTAAAAATGCTAAAACATAGCAGAAAAGGTACAAAGTAGAACAAGCTTAAATTTGCAGTAGAAAGCAAAAAAGTAAAAAATAAAATAAAATGTTTGCCCAATAAGGCTGAAAGAAGCAGAAATGGCAGAAATGAGCACAAAAAAGTGGAAGTTATTTGCAAAAACAGCTGAAAGGTAGCTAAAAAGGCAGAAAGAAGCTTGAATGATCAGAAGTGTAAAAAGCAACTTTTTGATGAATGGCTGAAAAAGTTCAAATGAGTGCAAAAAATGTGGAATTAGCTGAAAAGCTAAAATTAGCATGAAAACAGCTGAAATAGTAGCTGAAATAACAGAAAAGGCTGGAAAGCAGAAATAAGCTGAATGTAGCATAACAAGCTGAAATTGGCAGAAATAAGTTAGAAGAGGCACAAAAATGTTGTAGTTAGTAGAAAGAATCACAAAACAGCTGAAATTAGATGAAAAAAGTTTAAAGGTTCAGTATGCAGTTTCTGTAGAACTGTAGCACTTAGAAATATTTTCAACAGGCAAAGCATTCTGATCCCTCCCCCTCAGAGCCATATGTGGCTCTGCCCCCTTGTGGTCTGTTGAATTTCAAATTCAAGCTCTGTTTTTATTGGCTGATTCAAATTCAAGCTCTGTTTTTATTGGCTGGTTACAAACTCTGTTTTTATTGGCTGGAAAATGGCGGGTCACCTTTTCTTTTTAGAAATGCTTATTTACCACCTGGAGAAGCAAGGGGACAATATTTTTTTTATTTTTTTTTCAGAGATTACCTGGCTAACATCAGTCTGTCAGGAGGTAGTGACAGAGTGAAGAAATATGTTCATAAAAAAAGCTACATACTGAAGCTTTAAATGTGCACAAGGAAGCTGAAAAAAGCTGAAGCAGAACAAAATGTGAAAGGAGCGGTAGAAGGTTGTAAACAGATCTAAAGATCTGAAGGATGTAAAATGAGCTTAATTCACTGTCTATGAGGAAAAAGTGGCAGAAAAGGCTAAATATTTCAAAAAAGCTAAAGTTGCACCAATACCAAGTCATAGCAGGATTGTTCTAAAATAGCTGAACATTTTGACAAATGATTTGTTGAAATAGACCAAAAAATGTGGGACAACATAGAAACTGCCAATAATAAATATAAACAGGATCACAACAGTGTGAATGCTTCATAAACATTCACACAATAAACGTCTCATCTCGGCTGATTCTACTTGCAAATAGAGGTTTCTCAATCCATTAAACATGGTGATTAGAGCAGGACAGCATCCATACAGTAAAAAATTAAAAAGGAACATCTATGTACCTTCAAACGGTCACAGTCTAGAAGTCCCTTATACAGCGGGAGGTAACTGTGACTGGATGGGACTTTCCATTTTCCAACGTGGACTTCAGAAGACTTGCCCTTTTCTGTGTCCTAAAACACAACACAAGACCATTTTCATTTTTCAATGTAACATATAAATAAATAAATAAACATTAAGATTAAATACAAATAATTAAATACATAAATGTGTCTGACCTCAGGGAGCACGATGGGTTTTGAACAGACACGAATCAAGCCTTGGTGCACTGTGAATAAATAAACATTGTGGTGGACGTTAAGCGTTATATCGTTATAAAACAGACACACAAAAACAAAAAGTTTTAAAATGTTTTAAAGTTTCATTTCCTGCCGCAAACAAAGAATCAACATTTAGAGTCCATCGTTCAACAGAGACGATTCACACGCGGAAAACATTTAAAACAGCTGCAAATTCACCCCAAAGGTCAGACCGGGCAATGCTCAGAGGAATGAACAGGCCTCAGTCAGCAGGTCAAAGGTCATGACTCTTCACTCCAAAAACACCAAGTTTCATCCGAAGCAACCGCAGGACATCTGGGATGGAACCAGACCAGAAGGCAGATGTTTACCCAGAACGCACTGCAGCAAACAGCTCCTCCCAGCTGTCAGCACGGTGGTGGAGGCTGATAGTTTGGGCTCCTTCAGTCACCGAGTGGACCAGGAACTCCTCTGTAGGCCAAAAGGGTTCTGGAGCCAATGAGTTTATCTGTCCAACAGCTGAAGCTCGGACCAAACTGGGTCCAACAGGACCGCGATCCCAACCACAGCATCTACGGTACTCTACAACAGAACGGGTCAAAACAAAAGAACCAAAGTGCTGCGACGGTCCAGTCAGAGTCCAGAACCTCAGACCTGACTGAAACGCTGCGGTGGGACCTTGAGTAGAAATCTCAACGATGGAAAAAAGAGTGGGCCAAAAGTCCTCCACAACCACAAGGTACTGATAAAGTCCCACAGAAAACCTCAGAGTAGCTACTAGAGGTGCAGGGAAAAAAACAATTATTTTTTAAAGAATATAGATTCTTAGACCTGGCAATTCTAAAAGCCCCAAAATCTATTTTTTTTACACTAAAACCCAAAAGATAAAGAAATAAAACCATATCTCATAGTATATGAAAGAATACATAAAATGAAAGGTGGCAGAAAGAAGAAGAAATCTTATTTTATCTGCCCCTTTTTTCAAAAACAAAAACAAGTTCAAACAGTCAATTCAAACAATAATCTTCTATAAGTAACGGAGCAAAAAACTAACCTAATACAGGTGGTCCCCGACTTACGAGCGAGTTCCGTTACTACGACTATCTCGTAAGACAAAAATTCGTAGGTCGGAACACGAAACACGTGTCACTCGTAAATCCGGATTTTCAGTCGTAAGTCGGAAAATTATGCTAGCGCTACTACGAACACTCGTTTTTCAACACAAACGTACATACAGGTAGTCCCCGACTTACGAGCGCTCTTACATACGAGGTCCCGGACTTACGAGCTGGCGAAAGAGAAGTAAATTTGTAAAAAATCCAGCACTTTTTTGTGTTTTTAGATGAAAGTGTGTTAGCTAACCGTT
>JBBPBX010039708.1:17574-29745 GCA_038048925.1 Garcialebias charrua
TCAGCTACGATCACACTAAATTTTATTACATCATCAAACTCACTTAGGTCCTTTTATTTTTGTGTTTGCTAACGCTGACTGGCTGTGGGGCCATGTTGAACTTGGCTGACTACAAAAATGTATTAAGATGCACATCCTATGATTACTTTAAGACAATTTTATTAAAATCTCTTCTGTGGTTCATGGTTTTTATTTTAATAAAACAACACACACGTCTTTATTTCATATGTGGGTCAGAAAACACACAAGAGTTTTAAAAAAAATTGTCAACATGCAAGTTTTACAAACACTTTTTTTTAAACATCATACATATCTTTAGTATGAAGACACTTGTTTATCTTTAATATAATCCAGAAGAAGAAGAAGAAAAAAAAAACAGCTTCTTTATCCAACAGGTAGCGTTTGGATAAATCTTCCAGTGAAGCTTCACCCTGCACTCACTTGGCCTCAGGTTACGAGATTAAAAGAGATAAGCGCTGGTGGATATTCCACTACTCGTGACGAGGCTTGACATTTATCAGCCAGTGAAACCAGTAAATAATGTATGGGTTTATCCAGGCTCTTAAAATCAATCCATCAATCAATCAAACAGGAGGTATTGCCCTTGTCCAACCAGTGAGGCTCCCTGAGGCTGGTCCGGACAGGTCGTATTTGGAACCGTCTTGTTTGACCTCTTCCTGTGTCTTCCCTTGCAGCCATGCGAATGACCGATCAATCACTTGAGAGCACACACCTCCCAACTCATTTCCATGCATGCACACACAAATATATACGTTTTCTTATCATTCTGTGTTACATTCGAGCTCCGTCAGATTAAAACTTCCCAGCTTTCGAACATGTACCAGTAAAGTGTGGTATGTAAGTCAGTGAATATCAATGAAGCCCCCTCATCATTTCTCTGCGGCACGTGTGGATTTCCTCAGCGGTGCAGCATTGATCACACTAGAATGACTCTGATTGCAGAGTACCTCTCAGGGAAGGGATGGGATTCATGAATCTAAATGTTTCAGCAGGTGTCAGGATGTAACACTGCACCCAACTGGGGGCGTTACTCTTTTTTTTTTTTCCTGCGTGGATTGGATTGGCGTGTGAGCTCAGGTCTGAGGCAGCACGCTCGCTGATCTTCAAATGGGAGAAGGAAGGAATGGCAGTGCAAAAGCTCCCGTAACCGCGGGAGGGACACACGACACTTGGCCACCATCTGGGATCTGGGCTCGTATTGTGCAGGAAAACTTCTCATAGACCGGTGCAGCAGGTATGGGCAAGATGATTAAGTGCTAAAGTTGCATTTTCTCTACTGAGCAGGCAGCCCTGAGGCCAGAAAGGCTGCATGATTGCCTCTGTGTGCTACATCACATTGACATGATGGAGAATACTCTCCTGGGGCCTGAAATAATGTAAAGGAAAGTGGGTGAGAAGTGGGGGGGAAGCCCATCCCAGTCTTTTCTGCCAGGTCCTCAGTATTTTCTCCATACAGTGGGATTTGCTGATAGATCTCCCCGTGCCACTGCTTCAATCCTGATGACAGAGTTTTCACACATGGGTGCATGGCAGCACACACCATGGGGTGCACCATAATCTGATCCTCCTGTCAGAGGCCCCTTCCTGCCGGGTGTCCAAAACCTCGGGGCTACTCTGACTGTGGAGCGGCACCGACCTTACGTACGCACAAATCTGTGAAGAAGAGGACGATTAAGAGAGGTAAAAATGAAATAAAAAACAGAGGCTGGTCCAATTGTATTAAATGTAGGGGGTGTGTGTGTGTCAGTGTGTTTTCCCCCCATAAGTAATTAGCAGGAGGCTAAAAAAACACAAACTTTATAAAAAGCAAATCCATCAGGCGGACAAGTGGAACAAATGAGCCAAACCTCGCAGTGGGAGGCAGCAAACTTTATGTTTGCTTCTACAAACTGAAGGACATACAAAGTACGGTTGCACATTTATTTATTTATTTATTTATTTATTTATTTATTTATTTATTTATTTATTTATTTATTTATTTATTCATCCCCTGCTAATGTCATGGAGCAGCTCAGCATAGCTATTTGACAGCTTGTAGAAATAAAAGGCGACTAACAGGAATTTCTTAATTTTTAAAGTTCGATATTTTCCCTCAACACGCTGTTGTTGTTTGTTGTTGGGTTTTTTTACACTGAGAGTTTTTGGTTTGTTTATCCTCATCTGTTCATTATCCAGATGTTGAGGATATGTGAACGGTCCAAGCTATCACTGGGGGTGAGGCCGTGTGTACACTTGCTGACACGAAGGCAGTCAAACAAGAGCTCTTACGTTTTATCTTTACAGTCATTTTACCATCATGAGTTAAGCTAATTGTAAGGATGGCTCCATCCTGTTGGTCTTGTCTATTCTCCTTGTGATGTTTTCCTGTTAGTCAGTTCCTGATCTGTTAGTTTTATTAGTTTCCCTTCTAGTTTAGTCCCCATGTTTACTTACTCTTAGTTTAACCTCCAGTTCTGTCATCCTAGTTTACTTTCTTTGTTTCAGGTTTAGTTTACCAGTCCTGCTCTGTGTCTCTAGTTAAGTGTTCCCAGGTGTTTGTGATTGCGTCCTGTCTTGTCTGTGTATATATGCTCTGCTTGTCAGTCTGTCCTTTGTCGGCGCATCGTCTGGTAAATCCCGTATGTCTCTCGCTACAGTTCATGTAAGTGTTTTTGCTGCCACGACAGCTTTTCATTTATTGTTATTAAAGTATTTATTTTTATATAACTTCTTGCCCCCTGCGTTTCTGTCTGCACCACTGGGTTTAAACACGCTCTCTGAGTGAATCCTGACAGTAAGCGCCGACCTTCAAAAAAGCCCTGCAGACGGAACGATTCTCCTACCTGTTCTCTCGAGTCCACGCAGAGGGACGAGACTGTTTTCCGCTGTACAGTAGTGGATTTAGGCTCCACGAGGATCGCATGACGTCCTTCTCCAGTTCGGCTCTTCCTCCAGGTCCACTTGTCGTTTCCGGATGGACCTCGGGTGTGGATGATGATGAACTGTGTTTTCTTCCTGTTCCCCAGTCTCCCTGCCGCCGTAAAAGCGGTAAAAAGAAGACCCGGAAGCATTCACCTACACCTCTGTCTTGGTCAGCTGATCAGACTCGGTCCGGCGAATCCGAGTATTTTGGGTACGACTCCAGCGCTCCAGTGGGGGCAAGTTCCATTGCCTCACCTCCTAGGTTTCCAGTGAGGGTGGAAACAAACACCCCACTGTCGCTCGCAGCTGTTCCGGCTCGGTCCGGTGAACCTGGTCATAGCGTCTCCACGGGGGCGGGTCTTCTCATCGCTCACTCATCTCCCCGTTCATCCAGAGATCAGATGAAGGGGAGCCAGCCCACAGGTCAGTCAACAGAACAATGTCACATTACGCCAGCAGAGGTCATCCCAGTAAGTTCTTCTGGGGTGATAAACATTTCTGACATCCATCACATAAACTCTACTACAAAGAACTCTGATGCATGCTCAATAATCCAGGTAGAAAAATCTAAAAAAGCTAAGTCTGGTCCTCTGGACATTCAAAAAATAAAACAAAACAAAGCAAAAAAAAAATGTAGAAACGTTTCGTCTTTCGTCCGAAAGACTTCCTCAGTCTGAGTTGCTGTATTCAGCTCAGTCTTATAAATAGCACCCTCTCACAGTGTTGCACAACCAGTTGGCTGATGACAGCCTGAAACCAGTTGCTCACATGATCAAGGAGGGCCATCAGCCTAACAATGGATCATTAGCACCCTGATGGTTGTTTGCTATTCACAGAGGGCTGAGTGATACTAGCAATCACAGCATTGTAAGAGGGAGACAGTTGAACCCGGAGGCCTCCACCCCGGTTTAATGATGGACGGTTTCTTTTCACAAAGATGGCCTCCTTTACTCCTCTCTCAAACCATCGTTCCTCTCTATCAAGGATGTGAACATCTTCATCCTTGAAAGAGTGACCGCTGGCCTGGAGATGAGTGTAGACTGCAGAGTCCTGACCTGATGCTGTTGATCTTCTGTGCTGGGCCATCCTTTTGGCCAGTGGCTGTTTAGTTTCCCCAATGTAAGACTGATCACAGCCCTCCTGACACTGAACAGCATACACAATATTACTCTGTTTGTGCCGGGGGACTGGATCTTTGGGATGAACCAGTCTTTGCCGTAATGTATTTTGGGGTTTAAAAGCCACTGGGACGTTGTGTTTAGAGAATAAACGTCTCAATGTCTCTGAAACTCCCGCAACATACGGAATGACCACTGGTCTGGGTCTGGGTTCCTTCTTTTCACCTGATGGCTGGCTGGAGTCCTGTTTGGGTTTCTTCTCTGCTTTCAGGAAGGCCCAGTTAGGATATCCACATTTCTCTAGAGCCTGTTTTGTGTGTGATTTCTCCTTCTGTCTGGCTGCTAAGTTAGTGGGGACGCTGTCTGCTCTGTGATACAGAGTCCTGATGACTCCTAACTTGTGCTCCAGAGGGTGATGGGAGTCAAACTGTAAATACTGGTCTGTGTGGGTGGGTTTGCGGTACACCTCAGTTTGCAAATTTCCTCTATCAGAAACTGAGACCTCACAGTCCAAGAAAGCCAACCTGCCATTTTTTACATCTTCTCGTGTGAACTTGATATATTTATCCACAGAGTTGATGTGATCAGTGAAATGTTGGACTTCCTGAGACTGGACTTCCTTGGACTTCCTTCCTGTTGGACTTCCTACTACAAAGACTGTTTTCCTCAGCTGAAGGTAACCCGGCCAGTTCAAATTTATTACTCTCACTAGCTAAAAACTGTTTATGTCTACACCTGGTCTCTTATCCATCCCTGAATATCATCAGCTCCTGAATAAAATTAAGTCTATTAATGAATCAACGCTTAGATCAGTCCCTGGCCCGCTTGAACTGTTCCTCCCTGTAAGCGTCTCTTCCTCAGCTCCTTCACCACTGCCGGCTCTCCAGCGCTTATTGTATCCTTCTCAGAGGGTGTCCTAGAAGACACCCCTCACTTCTCCTGCGTTGTGGAGGGTCCTGAACCAAAAGAGGTGTTCCGGTCTGGTCCTGGACCGCGCCGTCGCCGTCGTGGCAGGGATCGATGGCAGAGAGGACCTACAGACTCTTCAGCTCATGTTCTTGCACCTGGTTTCCCCTCACATGGTTCCTCTCTTGGCTTTTCGTTTTGTGATTATTTGGTTGATTCGACGCCTGCAGACTCTATGTTGGACCCCTCACCTGCTGCAGACTCATTGGCTGTGGACGCTTCGCCCGACTCTTCGGCTCCTGGTTTTTGTTCTTCGGTTCCTGGTTCCAGCTTTTCAGTTGCAAGCTCTTCAGCTCCTGGTTCTCCTAGTTCCTCGACTCCTGGGTTCTCGGCTCCTGGTCCTTTGGCTCTTGGTCCTTCGGCTCCTGGTCCTTCGGCTCCTGGTCCTTTGGCTTCTGGTCCTTCAGCTCTAGAGGGCGCTGCCCTGCCTCCGGCTCCAGAGGGCGCTGCCCTACCTCCGGCTCCAGAGGGCACTGCCCTTCCTCTGGCTCCAGAAGGCGCTGCTCTGCCTCCGGCTGCAGAGGGCGCTACCCTGCCTCTGGCACCAGAGGGTGCTGCCTCCACCTCTACAGAGGGTCCCAGCGCCACTGACGTCTCCACCTCTACAGAGGTTCCCAGCGCCACTGACGCCTCCACCTCTACAGGGCGGCCGTGGCGTAGTGGTAATGGCAGTCATCCCCCGATCGGAAGGTTGGCGGTTCGAATCCCGGTTCCCCACACCATGTGTCGTTGTGTCCTTGGGCAAGACACTTAACCCCGAGTTGCTCCTGGTAGGACTGGAAAGCACCTTGCATGGTAGTCTGCTGCTACCGGTGTATGAATGTGTGTAGCATTCAATGTGTGTAGCACTTTGAGATTTTCACTAATGAAAAGTGCGTTATAAATTGAATTCATTATTATTATTATTATTACAGAGGGTCCACGCATCGCTGATGCCTCAACATCAACTGAGGGTCTACACACCGCTGATGTCTCAACATCAACTGAGAGTCTCCACACCGCTGATGCCTCAACATCAACTGAGGGTCTCCACACTGCTGATGCCTCAACATCAACTGAGGGTCTCTACACTGCTGACGTCTCTAGGCCTGACGTCTCTAGGCCTGAATTCTCTAAGCCTGACGTCTCTAAGCCTGACGTCTCTAGGCCTGACCTCTCTGCGCTCGACGTCTCTACGCTCGACGTCTCTACGCTCGACGTCTCTACGCTCGACGTCTCTTCGCTCGATGTATGCTCACTCGATGTTTCCTCGCTCGATGTCTGATGCGTTTTCTCAAACCAAACCCTGCAGCAACTTTTCTACTAAAAAGGAATCACACACATGACAAGAGTTAACAGTGGTATATTTAACTTTGCAAAGTGGAACTTGCCTCCGTCTGAGACAAGCCCGAATTGAATAGGTTCACATTGGCTTTATACATTTGGTAGTTGGTGGAAAAACAGGTTAGACAATTATCACACAAAGATGTTTTTCGGTTCTGACTGAGAAAGAGAACAAACAGGTCTTGAAACAAAAGAGAACATTCTTATGAAACAAAGGAAACATTCTTTTGGTGCTTCGGTTTCAGTAAACAGTTTATTGTGTAAGAAAAATACTTAAACAGGGAATTAACACAGATTGATCTAGGTCTGCAGAAGTAGATTAATTCCTACTATATAAGTTTTTAGATGATAAACATTTGAATACTCTAACAATGTCTCTATGCCAGACGTCTCTACGCCAGACTTCTCGACGCTCAACGCCTCTACTCTCGACGTCTCTACGCTTGACATCTCTTCGCTCGATGTTTGCTCGGTTGATGTTTCCTCGCTTGACGTCTCTACGCCAGACGTCTCTTGACTCAATGTTTGCTCGCTTGATGTTTCCTCGCTTGACGTCTCTTCGCCAGACGTTTCTACGCCAGACGCCTCTACGCCCGACGTCTCTACGCTTGACGTCCTTTCGTTCGATGTTTGCTCGCTTGACGTCTCTACGCCAGATGTCTCTTTGCGCGATGTTTGCTCGCTTGATGTTTCCTCGCTTGACGTCTCCACACCAGACGTCTCTTCGCTCGATGTTTGCTCGCCTGATGTTCCCTCACTTGACGTCTCTACGCCAGACGTCTCTTCGCTCGATGTTTGCTCGCTCGATGTCTCTACGCCCGACGTCTCTACGCCAGAAGTCTCTTCACCAGACGTCTCTTCGCCAGACGTCTCTACGCCAGACGTCTCTACGCCAGACGTCTCTACGCCAGACGTCTCTACGCCAGACGTCTCTACGCTCAATGTCTCTACGCTTGACGTCTCTTCGCTCGATGTTTGCTCACTTGATGTTTCCTCGTTTGACGTCTCGACGCCAGATGTCTCTTTGCTCGATGTTTGCTCGCTTGATGTCTCTACGCCAGACGTCTCTACGCCAGACGTCTCTACGCCAGTTGTCTCTACGATCGACGTCTCCACGCCAGATGTCTCTTCGCTCGATGTTTGCTCGCTTGATGTTTCCTCGCTTGACGTCTCTACGCCAGACGTCTTTTCGCTCGATGTTTGCTTGCTTGATGTTTCCTCGCTTGACGTCTCTACGCCAGACGTCTCTTCACTCGATGTTTTCTCGCCTGATGTTCCCTCGCTTGACGTCTCTACACCAGACGTCTCTTCGTTCGATATTTGCTCGCTCAATGTTTCCTCGCTCGATGTCTCTACGCCCGACGTCTCTACGCCCGACGTCTCTACGCCAGACGTCTCTTCGCCAGACGTCTCTACGCCAGATATCTCTATGCCAGACGTCTCTTTGCCAGACGTCTCTTCACCAGACTCTCTACGCCAGACGTCTCTTCGCCAGACGTCTCTTCGCCAGACGTCTCTTCGCCAGACGTCTCTTTGCCAGACGTCTCTATGCCAGACGTCTCTCCGCTCGACGCCTCTACGCTTGACGTCTCTTCGCTCGATGTTTGCTCACTTGATGTTTCCTCACTGTCTCTACGCCAGATGTCTCTTTGCTCGATGTTTGCTCGCTTGATGTCTCAATGCAAGACGTCTCTACGCCAGACGTCTCTACGATTGATGTCTCCACGCCAGACGTCTCTTCGCTCGATGTTTGCTCGCTTGACGTTTCCTCGCTTGATGTCTCTACGCTAGAAGTCTCTTCGCTCGATGTTTGCTTGCTTGATGTTTCCTCGCTTGAAGTCTCTATGCCAGACGTCTCTTCGCTCGATGTTTGCTCGCCTAATGTTCCCTCGCTTGACGTCTCTACGCCAGACGTCTTTTCGCTCAATGTTTGCTCGCTCGATGTTTCCTCGCTCGATGTCTCTACGCCAGACGTCTCTACGCCAGACGTCTCTACGCCAGACGTCTCTACGTCAGACGTCTCTATGCCAGACGTCTATATGCCAGACGTCTCTACGCTCGACGTCTCTACGCTCGACACCTCTACGCTCGACGTCTCTACGCTTGACGTCTCTTCACTCGATGTTTGCTCACTTGATGTTTCCTCGTTTGACGTCTCTACGCCAGACGTCTCTTCGCTCGATGTTTGCTCACTTGATGTTTCCTCGCTTGACGTCTCTACGCCAGATGTCTCTTCGCTCGATGTTTGCTCACCTGATGTTTCCTCGCTTGACGTCTCTACGCCAGACGTCTCTACGCCAGACGTCTCTATGCCAGACGTCTCTACGCCAGACGTCTCTACGCCAGACGTCTCTATGCCAGACGTCTCTACGCCAGACGTCTCTATGCTATACGTCTCTATGCCAGACGTCTCTATGTCAGACATCTCAGACGTCTCGACGCCTTCGGACATCTCAACTCTCGTCTCGATGCCTTCGGACGTCTCGACGCCTTCGGACGTCTCGACGCTCGTCTCGGCGCCTTCGGACGTCTCGATGCCTTTGGACGTATCGACGCTTGTCTCATCGTCTTTGAGAGTCTCTGCTCTCAACCCTTCGACGCCCGAAGACGATTTTCTGCTCGGCCCTTCGACGCCCTCCCAGGTCTCGTCCTGCCGGTTTTTGGTTTTGTACCCTTGTGTTGTCCTTGTGTCCCTTTGTCTTCCTCGTGCCCTCCTTCCTTGCAGTTTCCTCCCTCCGCTCACCCTGGGTTTTTGGGGGTGTTTTTTCTTGGGGACACCTGGGGGTGTCCTTGAGGGGGGTACTGTAAGGATGGCTCCATCCTGTTGGTCTTGTCTGTTCTCCTTGTGATGTTTTCCTGTTAGTCAGTTCCTAATCTGTTAGTTTTATTAGTTTCCCTTCTAGTTTAGTCCCCATGTTTACTTACTCTTAGTTTAAACTCCAGTTTAGTCTCCATGTTTACTTACTCTTGGTTTAACCTCCAGTTCTGTCATCCTAGTTTACTTTCCTTGTTTCAGGTTTAGTTTCTCAGTCCTGCTCTGTGTCTCTAGTTAAGTGTTCCCAGGTGTTTGTAATTGCGTCCTGTCTTGTCTGTGTATATATGCTCTGCCTGTCAGTCTGTCCTTTGTCAGCGCATCATCTGGTAAATCCCGTATGTCTCTCGCTACAGTTCATGTAAGTGTTTTTGCTGCCACAACAGCTTTTCGTTTATTGTTATTAAAGTATTTATTTTTATATAACTTCTTGCCCCCTGCGTTTCTGTCTGCACCACTGGGTTTTAATCACGCTCTCTGAGTGAATCCTGTCATAAATACCTTTGTTTTTTCATTTAAAGTTGATTTGTTTATGTCATTAATCTGATTTTGAATTCAGAACTTTGTTAAAATTTCAACTTCTAAATTGCTCTTGCTTGAAAAATGCACATCCACATCCAGTGGAGGTCAGTCCATTGAGACAAAAATAATTCGCCCCACAAATAGTTCCTTGTAATAAATAAAGTAACTTATTTACTGAGCTTACTGTGTATTATCATTATGTTATGTGTATTTTTCAACTATTTTGACAATCCATCCATCCATCCATCCATCCATCCATCCATTATCTTTACCCACTTCTTCCTTTTCAAGTCACGGGGTCATGGTGCCCATATCCAGCAGTCACTGTGTGAGAGGTGGGGGACACCCTGGACAGGTCTCCAGTTCATCACAGGGACACATAGAGACAAACGAAACAAACAACCATTCACTCTCTCACTCACACCTAGAGACAATTTAGAGTCACCAATCAGTCTAACATGCATGTTTTTGGTCTATGGGAGGAAACTGGAGTACCCGGAGGAAACCCACACATGCACAGAGTGAACATGTAAACTGCACCCAAAAAAGATCCCCTGCTGGGATTTGAACCGGGGTGACCTGCTCGCTGAGAGGCAGCAGGTCTACCAACTGCACTACCGTGCTGCCCTATTTTGACAATTTTAAGTGGAATTTAAAATAAATTTTAGTGAGTCTTCCTCATTTTTTAAACTTTTTAAACTTATCTACCAATATGGGGCAGTATCCTTCAATGACCCGCGTTCATCAAGCTGATTTGAACCTGCAGCCAGTGATTCAAAGTGACAGGTCCAATACTGTAGTTTCATATGGGGCGTCTGATTTTCTGCCCTGTGGACACATTTGGCTGGTTTTAGCGCATTGATTCGACTTCTGCTTAAGGGCAAGGCAGAGCTGTGCGTCTGTACGAGTGCCACGCCATGCGGGTGTGCACTTCACAGCAAAGCTCAGCGTGAAGCAGCAACGTTTTCGCTCCAAATACTTGATGTCATTTGAGCAGAAGCAGGGCGGAGCGTTTACGGGACAAATTGAGGTCGCTGATTGGTCATTTGCTGACACGCCTACTGATTTGATTGACAGGTCGGGAAAGGCAGAGGGCTACGCAGCTTTGTTCTGTGTTTATATGTTAATAAAAAGTCCTAAAAATTAGAATTAAAACAGGGAGCGCTGGTCCTTCAGCCCACATAGCGGACCAGCACACCAGGAAATGTTTAGAACCTGCGCATCCACGTTGGACATGACTTTAGTTCACTCGTGACAAGTTCATTCATTCCTCCTCATCGGAGGAGGAAGCAAATGGTGACCGCTTCAAGCGATCACTTGACTTTTGGCAAAAAAACAAAAGAAAAGCCAAGTTCAGCGATGAAGAAGGGATATTTAATACATTTGTGTCTCATACAAAACAGTCCGCAACCGGGCAGTTTATTGTGAGACAACGCGCACGTGAGCGGTTGTAAAATTTGAGCTTGGCGCGTTCACAGGCTTGTGCCGCGGTGCTCACACGGCGTGGCGCGGTGCTCGTCAAAACGCACAGCTCTGCCTGGCCCTTCAGATCTGACATGAGCTCAAATGCAAAAGCTGCAGTGAAACCTGTTGAGACCAACAGTGGAGATATTGTTTTGAAATCCATTTGGAGCAGACACAAGGGGCCAGAACAGAAAACTGAGAATCTTCACCAGCATAAAACTGAGAAGAACGGAGGAAAGTCAAAGATTGTCCACCAACATGGTGGGGCCTTATTTAAACAATTCCACCTGCAGAAAACTGAGAATCTTCACCAGCATGAAACTGAGAAGAACGGAGGAAAGTCAAAGATTGTCCACCAACATGGTGGGGCCTTATTTAAACAATTCCACCTGCATCACATTAGTAATCAGCACACCTTCTACCATTCATTCATTTTCTCTCTCTCTACGTGTGATCACTGAGTGAGTTCTTCAGTCAGATATTTTTTCTTGTTATAGTGTTTAGTTGGCATTTTAGGTTTGAACTTCCTGAACTTGTGAATGGGTAAATAAAGCATTTTTTTTGTCTGTTTTCACAAGCTGCTTGTTTCCTGCTCAGCTGTATTTGGCTCGTTCTGTCTAACCTCAACAGAATAATTTCCAGTATGCTACTGATTACAAAAAAAAAGTCAGTGGCGCTATGAGTTATGCCTAATTCCAGCAATCAGTCAATTACACATGTTCAAATTATTACAAGGGTATTAATTTAGGCTGTTGATACAGTTGTTGAGATTAAAGTCAATGTTAAACCTTAATAAGAAACTTCTCTCAGTTTTTAAAGGGGCGGTGACACCAGTATCAATTAATCTGGAGTTATCCTTCAAAAGTTACATCCATTAACAACCAACACTGTCAACAGTTTGAGAAGTTTTCAAAGGATTGTTTGGAAGTGAAGGAGCTTTTAGACAACCACAGAACATCTGCTCTTCAGGCGGTGCTACAAAAGAAAAAGTCACAAGACAAAAGCAAGAAGAGATTTTATTGAACATGGAGGAGAACCCCCCTG